>CM042896.1:39015628-39057287 GCA_023653625.1 Triadica sebifera
AGTACCATAGGGATGGTGAGAGTTCATCAGAGCCCGAATTGAGATAGGTGAAATATCCTTACTCAAATTACGAACCCTGAACCTCTTTGGTATATCAAGGGGCCTCCTTCTCATGATCGGGCTTTGATGCTTTCGAACTGGCAAGCGTGGATAACTCACTTTATTGGTCCTTACTTCCAATACTCTTAGAGAAGCCTGTGACCGAATCCGCTGCTTTCGGCTTTGAAGGAGTAGGCGACCTTGGAGTCAGGGTATTAGCCTTTTCTTCAACCATGTCTCGAAATAAAGTAGCCCTGCTATGAAAGTAGCAAATAAAGGAGAAGGGGTTCCCAGGAAAGCAGAAGGATGTCATGCAGGTGGACCAGGATCCATTTTCCTAACACGATGCCTGTGAACATGCTGACTCCGAAGTTGTATTGGACACATCGTCTGAAGAGCCACAAAGGGCCAGTTTCCATAATAGGTTGAGTAAGTATAAAAAACCAATGCCCTGAGCGGCCTCTAATGATCAGTTGCGAGATGTCATGCAGAGTTAGAAGGAAGTGGAAAAAAGACTGACTACATAGGTGAATGGGGAGAGTAAGAGTAGGAGCAGCTAGAGATGACCGGCACTTGCTGAAACAAGCGAAATATAGAATTTCCTAGAGTAAGATGATGACCTACTTACTTATGCAGCTACGGTAGGGGAACAAAGCCCATAGATCCGGGTCTTCGAGATGAGAATAAAGGGCACGGTTCGAATTGATAGACTCAGGAAGTGCTATGCAGGGCTATCCAAAAGATTGGACGAGGATTCTAAATTTGCCGAAAAAAAGGGTTTCAGGAGCATGCCTTTCCCCTCTCTATATCGGTCCTATTTTCCTTGCCCTTTCGTATACCTTCTCCAGATCCTACTGTACTTGACTGAGGCTTATTAGCATAGTTAGCATAGATAGAAAGAAGGACCTCCCATCCATCATAAGCCTGAGCCCACGATCTAAAGTAGGAGTTTAAACTGTTGACCGAGGTTATGAAAGAGTAAGTAGCTTTCGAAGTCCATCCCAAGATCTCATTAGTGGTCAAAGGTGAAAGAACGGAATCAATTAATCCACCCACTATCAATCGAAGGGTAAGCCAAGCAAGTTGATGAATGTGAATTCTATATAGAAGAAATGATATTCCGATTGATGTCACGGGATCAATAGCTTAGTCCGTGCGCAGGCCCGGCTTGCTTGATTGAGTGCCTTCCTGAGGGCTTTCTATGCCTATGAATGATAGAGGGTCTGTCCGCTTTTTTAGGTCTATTTCGGACTTTAATAATTCTTATTCGTCTTTAAGATCTGAGACGGAAATCTATGAGTGCTTGCTCAACGACGACGTCAAGGTGGGGACTATCCCAGGTGACAGGATTAATATTTTGAATTCATTCTTTTTAGCTTTCTCATTAGCCAATTCACTAGCCGCTTGTAGATTCCTCAAGACAGATCCTACCATCCAATGAAGATTGTACTGGAAAACGAAGATCAATTCTTCATGGAGTTTGATCAGCTTTTCCATCTCTGCAATAGGGGGGATCAGATACAGGAGTCTATGTAAGCGCCTTTGCTAGTCTACCGAGATTATCCCATACGCAGACTCGAGGAGACGCACTCTGTACTCTAGGACCGATCCTCCCATATTTGAGATGTGTTGCTTCTATCTTCTGGATGATGTACATATCCATCTTGATTCCTTAAAAGGTCCCCCGAAGGACTCCTAGACGATTATAAAACTTCTCTAACTGATGGACAAGGTGCAGATATCGGCTCCCGGGTTAAAGTCGCAGAAGTGAACAGGGGAGAGGGGGGCTACGAGACAAAGATTGATAAGTTCCAGAAGCCCGATCCCTGATGGGGAAAGAAGAGCTAAAGCAAATCCAGTTCGCTCGAAACCGGGAAGCCCTCTATCTCTTTCAACCAATTCTTCTTTCTCTGAATCTAGTCTATCTTTGTTTAAGGTATCGATAGCACTCAAGGATCACTTTCTATTCTCTATATACAGGCGGGCCTAAACTGATAACTTGAGTAGTAAGAAGTGTAGCCTTATTGATTGAGTTTTCTAAAGAATTTCTTTATTAGGTCTAACTACTGGGGCCTGAGGAGAGGAAGACGAAAGCAACGAGCGGCAAGAAAAGTAAAATGGAACCCAGAATGGACTAATGATCAAAGGTGGATTGATCGAGGAAGACAGAGTCCAATAGATAGGTGGGAAATAACTCCTGATGGCAATCAAGCAAATGGTCGTAGGTGGTGGGTGTATAGAAGACCTCAAACGGGGAAAGATATTGACAAGAATTCACTATAATAAGAATAAATAGACTCCATTTCCTTTGGGGGTAGCATCTGGGCAAGCACCAGTAGTTTCAACAGATGAACCCGCAACTTCTTCTGCTCCAGAATCAGAAAGATACTGGAAGAACGTTATTAATTAATATATGTAATATATGGAATATCATTGTATAGACTGGACTCTTCTGTAGGTTAGGAGGTTCTTTTTCTTTCGTTTAGCCGGCCTCCCTTAGGAGTGGGAAATCGATGAAATGAGCAACCATCGAGAACGCGTTTTCGACTTACTTAACCGGAAGACCAGGAATGACCCATAGGAGAAGGCTACGGGGGAAGCGCTATGAATCAGTACGTGAACGATGCCTCCGCTGGAGTGGTAGAACCCTACTCCAATAATAACTTAGTCCGATAGCGGATTTATACAAAAGATTGATGATTGTGGTTAGCTTTTCTTTTTCTCAGAGAGACTGGCTGCTCTTATTGCGGATAGGTGACTTTCAGGTCTTGACTCTACACTCACACCAAGATCACATCGGCTTGCAACAAGGCCAATCATTGAAAGTCAATCGGTGATACCGGGTCAAAGCTTCCGAACTAACAGGACCAAAACCCTAGCCTTTTTCTGAGAATCATTCCTTCCCCACCTTCTGCCCTGGTTTTGCTATTCGATCGAGCGGTTCCAGAGATCTTCCCTGGATCGAGGCAGATTTAGGGCGGCTGAACCCCCTTGAGCTGAAGCCTTGGTAGATGTCGATGGAAAGGTGAGAAGAGCTGATCGAACCTACCAAGCAACGGTTAGTTGTGCGGTGTACATACAGGCTAGTTTCCAGGCATCCATATTGGCATAACCTTATTATATGCCATCTAGCTTCATAACCGGCAATTTCCGTTGATGGTTATGTTCATCGGGCGGATCAGTTCCTTCTTTTCTTCAATGACTGCTTCTTCTTATGTTATGCTTGCCCTCTTCTCTAGACCCATCCTCCTCATGCTCCGTACGAAGTTCATGGATTTGAAACTCCTGCGTACGAGACATGGTCAGCTAATTGCTTTTCAGCTTGTTCCAGCTTCGCGGCTTCAGTTTTGTATGAGAGCGGGCACTTTCTTCTCAACTCTCTTCTCCTATACCCACGCCCTTGCTTGCTGGCTTTTGGTCTTGCTCGCTATGCTACATAGGACGGAGTTCGGGGTGCTTTTCTCTGACCCTTCTTGGGAACCTTTTTACCAGGATACTCACACCTAAGCTGATCATTTACGAGATTTCTGCGCTTGAAGAGCTCCTAAGCGCGGGAAATCAGATCAAGAATAGCCTTTCTTTGGCTAGGAAAGCACAGTCAGACTAGTGCCACGCCCAAAGCACCAAGACTGCTTATTCCGGAAAAAGAAGAAAGTCATAAAGTAAAGTGCTAATGTGCAGCTCCCATTCCTCCAAGAGCAGAAATGGCACCAACATCGGTCACTGAAGCACCTTTCGTCACTGAAGGAGCCCCGAGAGTTGGAACAATGCCCCGGTCCAGTTAGAATATGGGCTTTCCGAGACCAATGTCCTATGGAAGTTGGTGATCGATTTCAGCTATCTGGGGCATTCCGTCTCCGGCTTGACTATGCCCTACTTTCCCGGTTTTCTGTGAATCCCGGTGGTATGCCTTCTGGCTGTTCACTAATGATTTTCGATCTTCTACCGCCTTGCCATAAGAAAGCTTACTCTAAGACGCTCATTGAGCTAGCTAGAAAGGAATGGAATTCACTAGGCTTTGGCCTTATTCCCATGCATCCTCAATAAAGGTATAGGCTTGGCTAGAATCTTTTTCCTTTCTATCCCTTGATGTGAGGAAAGGGGAAGGGATCGTCATGCAAGAACTAGAAGAGGATCCTCTCAGAGGTGGTCCTTCTATTGATCGGTTGAGTCGACGAGAGCTTTCCCAGAGATTCTCATAGATCGGATGATCCTATTGTACCTCAGTTGGGGAATCTTCCTGCGACTAAGCGGCCAGGCCCTTCTCTTTGGGCTCTTGGGAAAGAGTCTCATCTGGTGGATCTGGGAATTAGCAAAAAACAGTACCAAAGAGGGACTTAGCGGTAATCACTCTTTTTTCCATGAGCTTTAGGTCATTAGTGTCTCGTCAACTGGATGGGATATTCCGCCTTAGGGCCTTGAAGTGGAAGAAGCCCCGGCTGACTAAGCCGCGAGCGAAAAAGGTGCTAAGATCCGTTCCTAATGAGCCGAGGAAGACCCTTTCCAACGACCTATCTGCTTTCGAATCGGGATTTGATTCAGTGACGAGTTGAATGAGATAGGATTTTTCACAGGTTCAGGGAAGTTTGGAAGATGGGAAGGAAAGCTTTATGGTAGAAAGAAGAAAAAGTCGGGCGAGTCAACCGTCGGTAAGACCGAACAATCATTAAGACCAAACGATCATGAAAAAAATAACTGAATGAATAGAATGTATCGAGAGACCACTAAAGGGATGACCGTTGAAATGGCCACAATCTGACTTTCAAAATAATAGCATTGCCTTTTTCAGTGTATTACGTCAGCCGCATCAAGGACGAAGCGAGTACTTCTTTTCTTTGTTCGTTGATTGATTGCACCCTGTTTTTATTTATTTTAAGACTCTCGTCTAAAGAGTCTTTGCAGTTAGTGTCAGGGCCATCCGCTTTAGTTTTCGAATCAGACTAAGTGAAAGAAAGGGAGTGATCGAGTGAATGCTTTTCCGGTTGTAGGCCCATTGCCGTCTTTCGTATCCCTTAGGAAGTCAGGTGCATTTTCTTTTCCTTTAGTGAGTCGGCTCTGAAAGACTTTTTTTCGATTGATTGAAGTTGCTCCCTCTTGCTTTTTCTTGGATCGTGTCATAGCCAGCCCCCCGGGAATCCATCTTTTGAGGTTCCTTCTTTCACCATTTCCCCTAGCCTTTACTTAAATCTTCTTCGAATTCGAATAAGGACCAATTCCTTACTCTAACAAGTAAGCAAGTAAACTACCTTTGCCTTTCTCCTTTTTATAAGGAGAGGAAGAAGAGAGTGTCTTGACTCGCTCTCCTAGTCTTTGACCAAGTCCCGTAGTCTTATAATAAGTCCCCTTTCGCCTAGTCGCCCTTTGTGGCTAAGTCAATCGTTGCAAGCCTTCGAACTCTTCCTAAATCGGGAAATGCTTTTTGCTTTCTTTCTTCGCTCAGGTAGTGAAGGTCTATGCGGTTCTAGTCCCATTCCTGAGTCCAAGTGGCTCAACCGACGGGAAAGTCAAGTAGGAGTGGCTCTACTGTTAAGGAGATAAACGGAATTAGAGTGACCGTTTTCAGAGTTTAGGTACAGGCCCCTAGATAGGATTCCGGTTCATTTGATTCGCGCTTGATTACAAGAAGCTCAAAAGATAAGGCCAAGGAAAGAGGCGAAACTCAACTATCTATAAAGGGGAAGAGTGGCCATTTGACCGACTATCATGAACGAAGTGAGGGAAGGAGTTCATTTGCTTGCAAACTCTTGGACTTGATCTCCAGTGAATACTGAACCCTGATCGGCAGTACTAATCTGTAGAATACCAAACCTATGAAGAATCTTTTCTTAAAGAACTTTGATGACTACCTCCTGATTCACATTTTGAAGAGGCCGACCACTTGGTGAAATAATCAGTCGCAACAAGTAGAATGATATCTTGCTTACTTGATGGCGATTTTCCCAATCAAGTCAACTGCCCACCCTCTGAATGGCCATAGTTTGATTGACTATGAGATGTAAATCAGAAGCCAGGGCCTCATTCCAATATGTCGATGTTGTAATCAATGGCAAGTTGGTTAGTACGTACTATGGTCGACTCGGGTGCCACATAAAATTATGTGGCTGATCGGATAGCCCACAGGGACTACTACTGTGATGGAAGCTCGATAAAGGCTGTCAATTCGCCTGCTAGGCTTATTTCTGGGATCGCAAAAAATGTGCCCATTCAGATTCAGATTGAACATGGGCTGGAAAGGCTACGTTTATGGCCATTCCAATGGACGACTTCCATATATATGATCCTTGGAATTGAATTTTGACGAACGGCCTTGCACCGCTACCGTTTATGGATTGGATTGCTATCTTGGCTTGGTAAAAAAAGCCCTTGCCTACTTTAGGTCAATCAATACTATTAGCAAAGCCTGTAACCAAGGAAACCTTCACTTAAATAAAGTCTATCATCCAGCCTCCTGTGAGGAAGACCACAAAAAAGTTGCTTTCTATTTCTAGGGGCGCCACACCAAGACTTCGTAAATGAGCGTAGTCGGCTGAGGAATGGGATTGATGATGAGCGGGCAAAAGCCCCCAGATCTCCTGGTTTGTGAGCCAGGTTCAATCCTTCTTTTTTCTTGGCACGAGATGCCGTTACATCATACACGGTAGGCAAAAAACCAAGCATAAATCTCGATGATTAAACCCTTTTTGGTATTTTGACATGTGATTTACTGCCGAAAGCTCCTTCTTGTACGCTAGCACTTGAGGGAGGTGGTTCGGCTACCTTTTTCATCGTGTTTGCGGATAGAACATCAAATACAAAATTTCTTTATCTCTTTTTACTATGCCTTTTATGAAGATTCATAGCTTGGGAAAAAACCTGAAATCCTACCTTCCGGCATTACGAGAAAGTGTTGACAGAGCAGAGCGAAAGGCACTACATCGAGAGAGAGAGGGCAGGGGCAGGTGTCTTCGATATATGATATCCGAGACTCTTTTTCAAGTAGGTATGAGATATCCAGTATGCGATGCGGGATGCGCTTTCCTTTCCGAACCGAATTGGTTGGTGTGCCTCCTTCTTTTCCGTCCTCCCCTTCCCCAGTTTTCAGTTCAGTTACTTGCCTTAGGGCAATCGGACGAGAACTTGTTGGCCGGCTTGGGACCGCCTAATGAAATGACCTCTCTCTCTATATGAGTGTCCGAACATTCGCTAAAAGGCACGAAATAGCCCTTCTGATTCATAAAAGGAGGATAAGTATGAAGGCCTTGCTGCCCTTCCCCTTCTTTATTATTAATCTAGGTAAGGGAATTCATTCCTGATGTTTGAGAGGGGGGGTCGGTCGGCCTAGTTCGGTTGAGCCGAAAGGCAGGGTAAGGTTTTATGAAACTTGAGCTCTTTCGTTTTTGTCCGGGAATGCCCTCCACTTTTTCTATAGGAGGTAAGATAGGCCACACGCCAATGGGTAGGAGTCATTGTTCTTCTGGTGAGTTTCGGTAGTTCTTCTTTTCCTTTCCTTGTATCGATCGGGAGGAATAGATGCAATCCGGGGCAAAACAAAAAGGGCTTCACCCGCTCGGAAGATCGTTACCAAACGGATGGTCGGAATAACTGCTTAAGGCCGTTTACTTGTTACTGAAATCCGGATGTAAAATATAGCTTATGATGGGCAGCATGGTATAATGATCAGCGCCAGTAGACGCAGTCAGTTCTGGATGTCTTCAGTGTGGTACAGATGTCCGAAGTAGCTAACCCAAGGTCAAGCTAGTGGCTGGCATAAGCTGTTCCTCACTTTATTAAGTAAAATCGTCCGATTGAAGACCCAGATAGGGAAAAGATATATATATACTATATACCAGATTAAAAGTGCCAAAAAGACCTCTTATCGGCCATCTAGAAAGGATTATCAGCAGGCTGTCCTACCTTTGATATTCCAGTACGACCGGCAGGGAATGTTCTCTTTTAGAGTACCCTTGTTCTAATCTTTCCCGCTCGTATGTAGCAATCGGCAGTTCTGGGAAAGGGTGACTTCTCTCTTTGCTTTGTAAAGTCAAGCATGTTCATTAAGGACCTGATGTTTGAGGGAAAGCCAAGGAAGTCTCAGGCGGTTGAGCCGAAAGGCTAAAAGGCACGGTATAGGCATGGTATAAGCGAAGCTTATTAAGTAGAGTTGGCTACCTCTTTCTTTTTATTTCAAAAGGTAACTGAAACTCCTGGGTTAGGTTCTTCCCTTAAAGGGGTCTGGATCCTAAGGTCATTTGCAGGAATTCAATCATTCTCGGGGTGTCGTGACAAGCCAAGCTATTTAAGAAGCAGCAGTTCTTCTTGTTTAGGAAAGGAAGTTGACTATGTTGGTTACCCTTTCTATTGTTTTCCAAGGAAGGAGTTTTGTATTACTTACTGCTCCCGCTCCTGGTACTGTATATTCCGAAGCAGGAGATGTGATATGTCAAGTAAGCAAGCTTATCTTTGTTCTAAGCGTTCTAAGTGCGATGCCATAAGCCTTGTTCTATATATCTTCTTTCAATTCAAGACTTAAGAGAAGAAAGGCCGGTTAGATACTTAACACTGGATGCTTAACGCAGCTTTGCTTCTTGTTCATCAAAAAAAGAATCCTTTTCCATCCCATTCCGACCTCGAGATGTGGAATTACGCCCGAGGCCATATGTATTGATCTATCTTGTTCGGGAGACAGGGCCCAGGCCCGGTCAAGAAAACAAGAGAGAAAAAGTGCTTCTGAAAGACCGTCCAATGGTCTGACTTCTCAGAGGCAGGACATAACATAAAGGGCTCGTACCGGCCTTATGAAGAAGATTTTGGTTTATCTAAGTCGGAAGATGTTTCATACGTTCCTTTTTCTTATTGAAGTAGGTTCCATCCCTCAGTTCATTAAGCAGCTAGCTGCCAGTAGGCGGGGGGGGTTCGCCCGCAGGGCATCGAGGCCAATGAAGCTCCTTGTCTTAGTGAGTCTATCTTTGCGAAGCTTCAGCTTCAGCGCGCCGATGTGTCCCGTCCGTAATAAGCTTTCAATTCAAGGAGTAGGTTTTAAATAGAAAGGGAGTTGGAAAGGTACGAAAGCTAGAAAAGAGAATGCGAGCGTAAAAAGCAGTCCTATAATTTTGTCAGCGAAATCGGGTGAAAATCGGCGACTCAATCCGAGGAAAAACCCCACTCTTATCTTAGTTAAGATAATATTCTTCCTTGTTTTGTTGTCTCATTCAATAACCGCTTGTAAAAAAGAAATTCTTGACTGTACATCATTCGAGCAAAAAAGGCGCTTCCCTTAATACCTTGCGTGAGTGAAGGTGCGCACCTCTCTCTTCTATAAAGAAAGTCCCCAAAGCTATCCAAGCAAGGGAGTTTCCTTTCGGCAGTGGTCAAGTCTACTCTGAATGTGGTTGAAGCCGGTCATTCCAGTTCAAGGCGCGGTTTTCGTTGACGAAGTAGGTTCGGCTGATGTTGAAGTAGTCTTCGTTCTTGTGGCAGCTGTTTCTTTTTCTGTGGATGCATTGTCAAAGGCCTTTGGCAATCCCCTTAATCAAAAGACCTATCCGAGCCTTTGAACATGGGTTAAAGCGCACGCAATTGTCCTTCTATTAAATTAATAAATTAAGGATCTTAAGCCAGGTCTTTCATTTTCTTTCTTCCTTGGTCTTTATAGGAAGGGCCTTCTACTATAGTAAGTAGTCACTAAGTCAAAGGCAAGGGGCAAGGTTTCTTTTTATTCTGTTTCTGTAGTTCCTGATGAAGTTGATGAATGGGTTTCCGTTGAATCGTTTGTCGTTGCTGATTTTGTCTTTGTTGAAGTAAGTAAGGCTCTGTACTCAAAGTCTCTAAGGCAATCTTTCTATTCGTAAGCCCGCAATGGTTGACGGGTTCCCGAACTAAGATAAAGCGAAGAAAATGCGGCTTCTGATTCCGATTGATATAAATAAGAAAGAGTTGGAATCCGTTTCAAATGTAACAGCGCTTTCCCCTCTCTCTATTCTATTGTCTTGCCTTTACTGCTTCTTTCTGAGGGGAAGGGGCGAACTTAGAGTACTAAGGTAAGCAGTAGCAGTAAAATGTAGTTCTTTGCTAAAGCGTATCTATAATAGAAAGAATCCAATCTGTGCAAAAGCGAGTTGGAAAGTCCTCTATCTCATTCTTTTTCTGAATTCAGCAAAGGCTTTAAAGACCGCGGAAGCCGGAGATGGAATTTTCGTTGATGAGGTGGAAAGGTGCCTCTTCTCTTCTTAAATAGATTAATTAAATAGGCATCGCTGGTCTGACCTATTGGGGGATAGAAACGTGCGATCAAACGTATTTTACTGGCCTCTGAGGAAAGGTTCGGTTGTTTCTAAGGATTCGGCTGTTGCTGCTCTTTCCCCCTTTCTTCTTAAATCTTAAAGAAGCGGGTTCTGTTTCTATACAGCCTTTCTTTGTTAAGTCAAGTCTGTAGCTCAGTGAGGCAGGTCCGAAGAAGAAAGCGTAAGCGTAGCAGCCCTTTTCATTCATTCCTGCAATTCCATTTCTTAATAAAAAATTAAGTTAAGTAAAAAGAAGGGCGCCTACAGGCGCGTGCGAAAAGTGCCTTCCCTTAGTCCGCGATCGATGCCTTCCAGTCCTTCTATATCAGCAGTATCGATAAAGTCTCATGGGTTAGGCGAAGCTTAAGGAGTTAAGGTCTTTCAATTGGGCATAGGCAGAGCCTAATTAGTCAGCTTAAATAGTAGTAGTCGGTCTCAGCCAATGTCAGTGTTCTTTTTGTTGTTGATTCTGGCGGCCTTCGGGTGAGAAAGAATAGGAATTTTTGTCATCACAAATGGACTTAGATAGACTCATAAAATACGCAGCTATTGAAGAAGCAGCTGGAGGAACTGCTAGAAAGGTCTGCAAGCCTAGCCGCTGTTAGCACGAGAGTGGATCGGGGAATCGAAAATTCTTCTTTGATTGTTGAGGAAAGAAGCGTAGCAGGGGAAGGGGATAGCACCGGTCTTTACTCTGACACTATTCTTGTTCGAGTAGATGTCGGCATTTCCGCTGTTTGCGTATCAGCTGTTCTAGAATCTGCCTTACCTTCTGCCTTTACTAAAGTGGAAGCAGTGGTATCCTATATAAGATCAAAGGCTGCTATGCTAGCAAGAAGCAATGCGACGAAGGAGCTTTTGGACAAATCCGCTGCAGGACAGTGGAATAAGATGGCACTATGCTTAACACATGAAAATCCTGATTGCTTACTGACTTTCTTTTAGTAAGACCGCTAAACATTCTCTTCCAATTTAGGATGTATAAAGGGGAGCCTGCAAGCTTCCACCAGTGCCATCCATGGCACAATTCATTGATGAAAGCGGCGAATTGGAAGAAATGAACCTCCAAAGTTCATATGACAAGCACATGCCCCGAGCGTTAGAGAGCTAGGCAGAAGAAAACCAAAAAGTTCACCTGTTTTGGTGCCTGCCAGCTGGATTTTGAAATCGAGAAAGAAAGAAAGACAAGACCTTTTGTCTTCCCTATTCCCCCCAAACTCAGTGCCCTAAATCCGGGAAAGACTGAGTGTCTCGAAGTCTGAACTTCCAATTCTGAGAGCAGAGCTAAAGGTGCCACTCCGGGCTAGTTTTTTAGTAGGAATCCTGGAAAAAGAGACATCAGAAAAAAGAAGATTATGCAGAGGTTTACCAGCGAATAGTGTACGAATATGCCTGAATGACCCGCTTAGACTAATAAAAGAAAAAAGTAACTTGTCCTAGTGCTACTAAAAAAAAAGAGAAAGGGTTTCCTGCTCTATCTATAATATACAGAATCCTAGAACAGGAAACCAAGGTTCGGGTCAGCCTCCCATCGCTCTAAGTGCAAGTAAGCGCAGGCGTCACTGTCTTTCAATTTCAAGAATGTGTTCGTTCCCGCGGTTTAAGTTAAATAAGTGAAAAATCACTATCGGAGGAAGGTGGTGCGGGTCCTTCTATTAAGAAGGGGCTCTCCTTTATTGAAAGAATGTTTTTTATGCTTAAATAAAAGAAGAAAGACCTACCTACTCTAATTAATTAGAGTCGGACTTGAATTGAAAAAGAATCCTAACTCATAGAATATAATTTCCCTAAGGGCTAAGGGAAAAGCGGAGATGTCACCGGTAAGAACTAAAACTTAACCAATTATGGACTTTTCTTTTGAGGCGGCAAAAGGCGGAGACCTAACGGATTTTCATTAAATGAATGGTTATTCGGGAAACGTAATGTTAACAGTAAAAACGGAGTAAGGAAGCTATTGCTGTTTAAGCTTAACTCCTATCCTCGGAAGGTCTCTAGTTATCGCTATGCTCCTAAGCTAATAACAGATTTTTGCGATGGAGATTTAAGAGATAAAGTTCCTCGCGGGCAGATGCTACTAAAAGTTACTAGTCTTTACCGGTTGGTTACTGATACCCCTTAAAGTAGTGTTAAACCGCTTTAAAGTCTAGAGGCCTTGTAGCGCCTTTTTAAGACCGATAAGACAGATGCCATTACATAGACGTCCTGGCTATGAGAAAGGTGCCAAGAGTGAGCTCAAAAGTTCCCCCTTTTCTTTCTTCTGTCAATCGTTCCGGTCCGGCAGCAGCAAGAAAGGTCTCTCTTAGCCCTCGTTAGGTAAGGCAGTTCACTCGTAAGGCCTCTATTCATACATTTCTTTCTTGATGCTTTTCATAGCTATCTTTCACAAGCATGATAACTCCATTTAAAGGGATCCACTAACCACATTTGAGGCGGACGATAAGAAGGATGTAGGAATCTCCTTTGGAGCGAGGCACTGGAAGTGTCCCGAAGCAACTCAAACGAACTAGCCACTCGTTCTTTCAATGGCCTCTTTACTTCTGATGGACCATGAGTTCTGGGCACATATAATTGCATACCGTCTGTCAGGACAATCCTCTATGTGAAGGGTTACTTGCTACGTCTCGCTGACTCCCGCCGCCCTTCGGTAGTATAGTAGGATGGATAGCAAAGCCGCCTTCGGCCCTTCGCTTAGTAAGCCCCTCTTCGAGCCTCTACTGAATTCCGCTCGCCCCGGTCGCGTTGACAAAGTCAACGACACAAGCAAGGAGTTGACAAAGGAGAACAGCCCCCCTGTTGTTGATAGAGAGCTTACTGCCCCGCCCTTTATAGTTATAGTCGCGACTGTTGTCATGGAAAAAGAGTTTGTTTTTTGTCAAAGAAGCATGCTTAACACAGCCTATAGCGTAAATTCGAGCTGCGTCTAAACTAAATTAAGGGTAAGGGCCTGTACTCTCTCTTCTGTAGATACGCTATCCCTTTTTCTATGGTATGGGGGAAGGGAAGTGAGATCTACCGATTGATTTGATATTAGATGAGCGGCCGTACTATGATCGTTCGGGAGACATGGCCCCACCCGCTACACACAAGAATGAATTGTTATGCGGTCGGTAAACTCTTTCTGCGGGCAGCCTATCAAATCAGATCACGTATTTTTTAATATGTCGTTCCGTCATGTACATGTATTCGGTCTTCCATTTTGATGTTCCTGCTCGTGCCCGGAGAGAGAATGGGCACGACTCCCCCTCTTCCCGTTCTACTGTCCAAAACACGCCGGCCATTCTAAGTTCTGGGGTTGGGTCGGATAGGACCAGACCAAATCGGCTGGATATGTGGAATCTGAACGGATCAGATCCAATCGGATCTGATCGTAGCTTCGAGTTCAGGTGCGGCCGGACCGGAAAGGAAGGGGACAGCGAACCTCCTGCCAAGAGGCCAAGGTTGCTTGCTAACTCTCAGCCACTTGTTATAAGGAAGTGCAGCTTTATTGTCGGGGGGAGGGAAGGAAAAAAGAAGGTAGATTATTCGATTCTATTTCCTCCTTTGGTCAGGATTGGCTTTAAGTGATAGAGGATGTGATTGGAATTCGTCTTTTCTTTGTTTGTATCACCGAGACACCCGAAGGGCCGGCCATATGTACCTCGGGAGACCCGGCCCATTCAAATCAAAATAGAACGAGCACCTACGACTAAGGGGAATGGAATGTCGACCACTTGGTGAAATGATCTTCTAATACGAGGGCGAGTGACTGGTCAAGTCATGAAACTTAGTCATTTTGATCAACATGGCTGCAAGTGGACTGGGTTTATGTGTTTGAACTGACTACGACCAAAGTCGTGGCTGCTTCAACCAAAAAAGGGCGACCCCTATTCAAACCGAAAGAAGTACCTCACCTCACTTACGAAGAAGTAGTAGTTAGAGCTGGGCTCCGAACTATGAGAGTTTGCTTTTGTTTCATCTTTCTAAGAGCGGTCTGTCTGATCAGGATCAGACCGCTCATGGTCTTCGAACTAGTCATTAATGGTTGGCTTCATGGGTACCCTTTCGGTATGCGTTGCGAACACTTTCATTTTTAGCGTCTCACCTTCTCTAGAGAAGCGAAACTCGAACGGATAGAGCAGATGGTCCAACTACATAACTTTTTCTTTTTCATTACTTCCATGGTCGTGCCTCGTGGCACGGCAGCACCCGTACTATTGAAATGGTTTGTCAGTAGAGATGTTCCCATAGGTGCCCCTTCTTCCAATGGTACTATAATTCCTATTCCTATCTCTTCATTCCCTCTTTTGGTCTATCTACATTCCAGGAAATTCATACGCTCCATGGACGGAGCAAAAAGTGGAGTCTTGGTCAGAGCAAGCCGCCCTATTCTATTACCAGACATAATTGGGAGAAGCTCACCCGAAACTAGAGCTAGAAACGCCTTATTTCGTTTCGTTCCCCTTCTTCATTTCCTTCTTCTCGAATCCAAGGGGGACTTCTCATATTTCGAATCTTTCTGCGGTGTGCTCTGTTTCCTATTCTTTCGTACTTTCTTCTCTTTACCACGCGATAGGTCAGCGAAGCGTGAGCGGGCGCGGAGAAGGAAGGGCCAAACACTTCGGCCTAACGGGAATGAGCAACGACGAAATGACAAGATGAGGTTTTCTTCTTTCCTCCATTTAGAAAGAAGGGTTGAAGGTTTTGGGCCTGTAGCTTTCCCCGTCCCCCCTTCGTCGGGCGGTGCTTGTGTGTGGGGTGTGCCACCAGAAATCGGGCTTGAAGTTCTCGCCTTACCAAGGAGCCGACAGCTGATGGCTGTTGGTCACGACTACTACCAAAAAGCTCCAATGAAGATGAATATTTCACATGGAGGAGTGTGCATCTGTATGTTGGGTGTTCTTCTGTCGTGCGACCCGGCGGCTTATCTTATGTGCGACCTGTGGCCCACGCCTCCTATTTGTTTTGTTCAGGGCGGGCGGCGTGAACTCTGATTCGATCCGGGTATTCAATCCCGCCGCTGAGATGCTCAGTTGACTCCTTAACCTTGATAGGAAGATGGCTTATTCAATAATTCGTGCATAAGGGTAAGGAATTTTGGATGAACTAATGCGAATGGGTGTAAGCTTCGCTGCTCGGAAACACCCAGTGCTGACCACACTGAGAGACACGAAAGCGCAGGTAACGCCAGTTGGCGAAGTGGCGTTAAGCATCCCTAGCGGTACGAAAAGAGAGGTCGTGATGATATCATCTACGTCCGTACCGCTCCTCGTGGAGTAGATCCCGCATCCAACCAAGTCTTTGACCAGGGAACGGGAGAATTCCCACTACCGCTGGCAGGCCAGCCGGGCCGTGAGCGCGGTGGGAACGGACTTCCCAAAAAGCCAGCCCCGGGCCGGGGTCAGCATAGAATGAAGGGGACGGCCCTAACTAATGTTGTGTTGGCTTTGCGGGTTGCGGGCGGAGAAAGAGCGGACGTGGGGACTCGGGTCGGGGCGCAGCCTAACTAAGAGAGCCATTCCATTTAGGGCGAGACAGAATGGGCGGGCACGAGCGGTCTGGTGTCCGAGCCAATTGGTCAGACGACGACTACTTCACTTATTAGATTAGTATTAGCCGCCTATCCCGGAATGAAATGGGATGGAATAGAAAGAACGCGAAGCGCTAGCGCTATAGGATTGGTTTTTTTGGGGGGATAAGCTTGCTTCTTCACAAGCTTATCCCCGCCCCGACCGGCAGCTGCGGGGTCTCCCCATCTCTCCTAAACTTCCCCCGGTCTTCGGCCCGAGCTGTATGAGGCAGAAACTCGTCTCACGTACGGTTCGGAGGCCGAGCCCCACCCCAGCAGTAATGGTGCGGCTTAGGTCAACTAACACAAAGAAGATACAGTTCACTCAACGATTGCCTTTGGGTTCCGAACTCCATATGGGGAAGGAGCGTTGTTGTTTGCGAGGTCTCGATCATTTACATGGACCCACTTCTCATTCCATTTGTGGGAATTTGATGATCTATAAACCGTCCCTAACGAACGATCGGCTCATCTTTGAGCATGATGAATCACTTCGTGCCGACCTCTTGCTAATAAACTTTCCGGCCTCATATGAGAATGGAAAACTGGAGCATTTTCTGCATCGGTGGATGAAGAATCGCGAACATAATAATTTCTGGTTGACCATGTTCCCAGAAAAAAGATACTTTCGAGAAACGACGAGCACGACTGAAGTGGCTATACATACAAATCTATTTACGGATCTATATGCTTCGATTGGAACTGGAAGTTCCAGAACAGGCGGCTGGTATACCACCATAATGAAACTGCCTTTTATTTTTTTTATTCGGATAGGATTTATGTTGGCTTCGTTAGGAGGCTCGCGTAGTTTGTTACGTCAGCTCCAAAAGGATAAGTTGCGTTGGCATCGAGAAAGTTCCGTGGAGTTTATAATTGCATAAAAGGAGTCAAAGTAGTGGCTGCGGCGCGTCTAGGCACTTCAGAGCGGGCCGGCAGGCGGGCGAGACAGAATGGGCGGGCACTACTAACCAAGCCAATCCTAGTTCTCGCCGATAGGCGCTGGTAGCTTGCTTCCAAGCCTTGCCAACTATAATAGTTGTGGCCATGGCCCGAAGGAGCCTTAAGCACTTGTACAATGCTCAAGTCAAGGCTCCCTCCCAGGTAAGAATCTAGTCGAGAAGATGGGGTGCAGCAATAATGAAAATGGGGTATCTGAAGAGGAAGAGATTTTACAAAGATATATGCAGGTGGAGAGAGATCTTGCTAATGAAAATTTTAGGGTCAGTGGTGGTCCCAAAAGGGGATGTAAGGAGATATTTCAACATATTGAATAAGCTAATAACAGAGAAATTCCCCCGGCACTGTCACTGGCTCTGGCTCGCCTCCACTAGAGAACTCTAAATTATGATTCTGGCCTGCAGGAGAAAGAAGCTCGACTGGACCTCTTTCTTCATATGGCCCACTAAAAAAGGAAACCGCAAACACTGACATTGCCACAAGCGGGAAGTACTTAAGAAGAAGACTCAGGAGATCCACTCTCTTAGAAGAGCTTAGGAATAATAATAATAAGTAGAATAAGCTAGCTGATCTCAAAGTGCTCTTAGCAATCGATCCTTAGTAATCGCTAAATAAGGGCCCCTCTTTGTTCACATAGATTTTTGCAGGCTCGAAATCCCCTTAGTATCTACTAAGCAAATTGCATATACATATATATATAATGTATATATTTTCCCTTACTAGAATATCTTCTCTTAAGCTATCGAAGAAGCCAATATCTTCTACAGGACTAAACTAGATAAATTACCCTACGACTGCTGGCTTTCATTGCTTTGATGTACTTGAAGAGGAAAGAGGATTCTCAAAGGCTTTCTTCTTTACTGGCTGTAACGTAACAAGCGAAGCACTTACACTCGCTCGATTCCTTCCTTTAGAACTTAAACTGGCTCTAGAGGAGTAGGACTTGAACCCTCAATGGCTGGCTCATAATAAAGCAGCAAAGGAAGCAGGTCACTCGCTCTAACCCATATTCCATAGAGTACTTCACTTCCTCTCTCCCTTACACCCTGAAACTAGGGCTGTAACGTACTCATACCTTCAAAAGGCGGAAAAGAAAGCATAAGGAATGGATAGGTATGTAAAAAACCTCCTATATCCATGGAACCCTTTTACTCCCTAGGGATCACTCCATTCCCAACTATGGAAAAGAAACTCTTACCGACTAGGAAAACATCGTATAGACATTGTGTCTCGCAAGGAAATTGGCAGCTGGCCTAAAATAACTTGATCACATGAAAAGAAAAAAGCTTTCTCCCTGGCTCTGTCACATCCCTATAGCCAGAGTCAGTCGTTGGACTTTCTTTGCCCTTTCCCTTTATAGACAATGAAAGTGTCCCTTCATCTCGACTAGTCCTTCCTTGTTATTGCCGTAGCAGTCCCGCTAATGGTAGTCCCTGCCCCTCATGTTGCTGTGCCAGTTTCCCTGCGAGAAATCCTCCCACTGCTATTGTAGTGGCTTAACCTTTTTCGATGGCAGAAGCATTGGATGCCCTTTTTTCTCCAACACTAGATGTGCTTGATCTAGCCCTCCCTTGGAACTAGATCCCTAGCTTGGAAAGAAAAGAAATCTATAACTGGCTTACTTGCGGACTTAGCAATGGCCATTAGGAGCACTTCTACAAATATTGATATTGGGAATGCCACTACTTCAACTACTGCTTCAATGGGAATAGCAGAAAAATGGAATTAAGAAAGTCATACTTCCGGAAGAAAGGCTATATCCCTCCTAAGGACAAAATGTCTATCTTATCGTGAGCCCTAGAATCAGTTTGCCTAAAATCACTTGATGGAACAGGCTCGGCTGGATCAAAGCACTTTTTTCTGACACTCGCAACTACGGATTGGAATACAAATAAGATCTGAAAGGCCGCAAACGATGCAATAGCTTTGGACTAATCCCAATCACCCTCGCCGCGCATCACTCTTTCTAACCGTCTTTCTATTTGCTTCAGTCGGTCCTTATCAAACTGCTGATGCCTTACTGCGGCTGCTTCTCTTTCGAGGAGGCGAGTATATGATTCGTTTAGAGCCTTCGATGCTTCGGCTTCGGCTTGAGCCATAGAATTTTCTTTTTGAGCCTTTAGTTTAGGTAGGGCCTCCGTTTCGGCAAAGAATTGCTTTACTTGAGCAAATTCCCGAAGCCTGGCATGGACATCCTGAGCATTGTGTAAGGACGATCTTTGCTCTATGAGCTGATCCAGTTTTGGATCTCCCATACTTTAGTCGTCCAGAAGTTTAAGAATGGCCTCATTGGTTGGTTGACCTTCGGCACCTGGGGCAGCCTCCGCAGCTTGTGGTGGAACCGCCTGATTGGGAGCAGCTGGCCCTAGTCGAAGTTCTAAGTCGAGATTAGCCTCGTTGGGAAGAGCGTGCCCCCCGTCCATAAAGAAGATAAGCCCAAGATCGTTACACGGTAAGAGATGAAAGAATCTCCCGGGACAGACTGGGTGGGACTCCTATTTTAAGGAGTAAATCGGATTCAATACCAGCTGATGAAAGAGGAAAGAGAAGGAATGGTATCGACAGAGCGAGGGGCAGAGAAAGGATTTGTTCACATCTATTCCAGTCTTAGAATTTGTCCAATCGGCTTATTCGAAGAGTCAGAGCCGATCTTCCACTTGCAGCTCCTTCTCTTACTTTAGCTTTGCACCTTTCGCTCGCGGGACTGATACCGAGGAACTGAACTCCTAGTATGAATCAAAGGAATCACTATTGCCTGGCCTGGCCTACGTGTGGACGAAGACCACTTTCAACCTAGACTCCATTCCTAGCTTGCTAGCTTTCAAACTGAAGCTTTGAACCGGCTTGGCGCTACGCACCTTGCTTCTTTGACCGGACTGACTTGCCCGTCTTCCTTCGCTTGCAACCTACGACCGAAGACAAGGAAGTGGTTCGCACTCACACTGATTGGAATGAGACCGTTGGCTCCTGGCTGTCAAGAGGCTAAAGCCCTTGCGAGAACCTTTCATCCGAGTCTCTTTTGCTCTTTATGGTTTCAGGCATCACTTTGCTTAAGACATCGAGTTCGAAGTGGGATAGAGAGAATGAGCTCTGTGAGCTACTGTCTCTTACATCCCGAATCTACTTATTGATACCCTTACTTACGGAGAAAGATCCATTCTTTATAGCCGTTACGAAAGCTCCCGAAGAGAAAGAGGGCTTTGCTGCTTGACTGCGTGAACCAGGTCCAGGTCTTGCATTTGGCATTACCGCTGTTGACGTCCCATCGAGTTAGCTAGTTAACGGTGAAATGGATTTAGGAAAGAATAGCAGGCAAAGTCAAGTCCTTGCTACTAATTCCGGGTAACATTTTGTATTCCTTAAGGTCACAGGCGAAGCTGACTTCCTGCGGTAGCCCCTAGGCTATGTGACCAGCAGTATCTATTTCACTTTCAAAGAGACTTTTGTCAATTTAATAGTTGGAGTCAAGCATTCTCCGAGACCGAGAAGAGGAAGCAGGGAAATCGGTAGCTATTCTCTCGTAGCGACTCCGAACGAATGCTTAGTTTGACCAAGAATTGCCATTGCCTGAGGCGAACGAACGCTTAAGGAAAGGCTATTTCTTTCTTTCTTCGACTTCTACTATGGATCCTGAAGCATATATTTTCCATGCAGGAGGAGTGGCGGTATCTTCGGTATCAGATCAGCGTGACTATTTGTATTCCACGTCACTAAGGGTATGGCACGTCACCTGCAGGAAGCGGTACCAGCGATATTCCTAAAAATGGGACTAGCGGTAGTAGCTCCTCTAACGGGATGAAAGGGGACTGGTCCACGTGGTATATAGTAGTGCGGACTTGGTCCTACGGTAAATGCATCTCCCTCCGGAGGAGCGTCACTAGCGTATGAGTTAGAAACGGTACGAAGCGGGAGTAGCTTCTTTTATAGTGGAGAAAGTTTCTGGCTTATTATATTAGTCCGAAGGTCAGTTAAGCCGGGGCGATTTTCCACGGGCGGTCTAAGGACCTTTCTGTCCCAAGAGCAAATCTCCATCCAAAATCCATGGTACCCGAGCCTGCGCACTTGAAGCTCCTTGCTCAATCAGATGTTCCGTCGCTACTCTAAAAAGAGTTCCACCCGCGATCTTATCTATAGAAAACGCGCGAAAGCAAGGGCTCATGTGTGCTAGCGCCTATCGAGGTCCCCAAACAAGGCTTTCCCGGCCTGTTCTTTCTGAGCCTCCTTCTCCTTGTCCAAGGTCCGGAACTTCATTCAACTACTACTACCCTGCCGTCTTCAGTGTCAAGGGCAGGGCTGGTACTTTGATAAAAGAGATCCCCCTTTTCTATTTAGTTAGAATTCTCAAACTCGGATGGCCAGTGAGGGGAAGTCCGATAAAGCCCAACTCTAGACTGTCACTCCTGCCCCAGCTGCTTCTTCGACCACAGGTTACTCAAATAGTAAGACGAGTCCTCCTCCTTCTGGGTCTGGTCTCTCAAGCCTGTTGTCGAGAACCCAGGGCAATTCAATTTCTCCAGAAAACCGGGATACCTAGCTTGTTTTCTTTCCGAATGCTGGCAAATCCGTACAGGGTTCACTTCCTCTAATAGAATCTCAGCCTCACTTCTATATATCTGGTCATCAACCCCAAACACAGCCTTCTAACCACCCTGTCCTCCCGAACGAAAAAGCCCGCAAGCAAGTCCTCATAGGTGATTGGTTATCGAGGGTCTCTAACGCGTGTTTTTTCTTACCAAGATTTTGCCTTTTTCAAAGTCTTTGGCTACTAAGACTAAGTCAGGGCCCGATGGGACATATCTCAGGGTTGGCCCCTTTTGTCCCACTGGGAACTCCATCATAATCCGAGGACTCAACTGAGTAACCGTCGTTTTCTGCCGCACCAACTGCAACTCCAGCCTCTATTTCACCAACAGGTATAACCTTAGAATAAGTAGCAGGGTCTCCCTACTTCCCTCTAGCTAGTCCTTGTCCTCGTCTTTGCATGGATTGTAGAGATCCTTCTCTTATTCTGCTTCAATGTAAAGCTCTTCCTCTTTCTGAGTGAGGTCTCTCGAGCATCTTTGCTCCCCGGGGTAACGGCGACTATAGAATACGAATTCATCTTTCCCGCTCTCGCAACAAAGCCGGCATTCTGATTGATAACTCCGGAGACTCCTCTATCTTTGATCTTTATAGTAGTTTCCTCGAGGCTTTCAAATACAGCTTAGTCAACCTCTTGCCCCGAAAGCAACCTCCATAGGATCTTTCTCTTGGTGTGGGGATTCAGGTCTATCAAGAGTTCCTTTTGATCGTGGAATACTGATAACGGTTCCTCCGTATGAGGTTACACAGGGTTTGGTTTCCGGGGAAAGACTTCCTGGTCATGGTGTCTAAATAGACGGTAGAGTTCGTAACGGTACTAACGTCAAAGCGGGAAGAAAGGGGATTAGCCCAGCAAAGAGTAAGGCGGCGTGCCTTGTTTTGTTGTGAGATAATTCCTTCTATACCGGTTAAGCTGTAATGCTTAGTATGCCCGAAGGCCTTTGAACTCCGTAGGACGGTTAGACGGTAGGCGTACCAAGCTCCGCAGGACGATTGGTTTATGGCTAGAGAGAGTCTGTTTAATTGGATTAGTAGTCTAGCTTCAGTGCACCGAAGGAGTTTGAAGCCAGAGCTCCCCGGCGCCCACATATAAACGGGGGCTGGTTAAGAAAGAATTATTTATTCTCTTCCCCGCTGGCGTCTACGTCTAAGCTCTCAAGGACTCGGATTAGTCAACAGAAATGAAATCCAAGGTAGCTCGAGCGAGGAGCGGAGCCTAGCCCTATAGAATCTTCTTTTCCCTCTGCTTTGAATAGCTAGAAGAAAACTCATTTCTCATTCAGAGCTCTTGTCGGTAAAGTAGATCGAGGGAGAGGCTGCTTGAGTAAGATCAGTAGGGGAGTTCACACCGGGACTGTAAAGAACCCACACCCTGAACCGGGGGAAGGCGAGAACGACCCAGGGAAATGGCGAAGTACGTAAATCGACTCCCTATTCTAGTCCAGACCTTACAACAAAAAATAATGAATAAGGGACTGACTTCTTTATTTACAAGGATCCTGAATAAATCGCACACATGCTCCCAGGACTTCACGAAAAGAGGAGGCACGCAGGTAGGTATACCAATAGAAAGCACCGCGGGTAAGCGACGAGGGAAATTGCCTCAATAACAAACAAGTTTTTGTTTCCAGAAGTATCCCCACGCTGAGCGATGAACCTCGCCAAATGCTCTTATGGAGAACCCATTCCATCTTTTAGGTTCAATTTGGGCAAGATGTATCCCGCTGGGTATGGCTCGTAGTAACCTCTGTAAGATTAAGATAAGGAGGATCATAGGGTAGGTAACCTTTTCACCATTCTTTTATAATGGTACCTTCAAGTAATCAGGTCTCTTCATCCTTATCGGGCACTCCCACAAGAGAGAATTCTTTTTAGCCTCTGAGAGAGGATACTCCAACAAGAAGAGCCTAACCAGGCCCTTGAGATAACAGCCCATAGGGTAGGGTAGGGTAGGGTAGGGTAGGGTAGGGTAGGGTAGGGTAGGGTAGGGTAGGGTAGGGTAGGGTAGTCCCTACAGAGCAAAAATGAAAGGCCTTCATCGGAATACCGGAGTCGCTCGTATATGGCGATCACAAGATAGCACGCTGCCAGCATTCGATCATAGTTATCCCGTGCGGCAGGACTCATGCTAGGAGCGTCCGGGGCACTCCCACCCCAAATAGAAATAGAAGGGGAACCCTTTTTCGTCATCAGGTGGTTACTCACACATATCCTCACCACACCATCCCGAGATTGAACCGCTAAAGAATCGTTTGACTTTGAATGCCGAAACCCCTCACTTTGAAAGCAAGGAAGAAACGAGCTTTTCACTCGCGAAAGAAGTCACCACTCGTGCAAGAGCACGGCTGGCTCCCTGGTAAGATGAAGGGTCTTCCCCAGAAGAAGAGATTAGTACTGGAAGGTGAAGATGAAGGAAGGGCTATAACAAAGTAAAAACCATTAAATTTATAGGGGTAAAGAAAGAAATACGAGCAATCCGCGGGCCCCTATCTCTTAAAAAGAAGAGGATAGATAGGTCTACGAGTTGAGACAGAGAAGTTCTGACTAATCAAGTAGGAGTTTACCCACGAGAGTAAGAGGCAGTACCAGCACCGAAGAAAGCAGGGATAGGTGCAGTCGCATTCGATCGAGAGCCTGATACCTTTATATATGGGTATCAGGTGGAAAGACAGAGTGCCTAGAACAGACTTACCGAGACAAGAGCCTTCTTCAGTAATCAACCGAGCGAAAAGCCAGCCCTTTTATTATTAAGGTAAACACTACGAATCTAATAGAATATCTATCTTTCTCTCTTTTAAAGCTTCCACGGAATAAGGAACTTCTTCCCGATCTGACGCTTTAGCATTTTTCGTTTAAAAAGCCATTTCCCCTCATTTTGAACAGTGCTTAGCTTAGGTCGACTAACCGGACCCCGGTGAGATAGCTTTCTTAAGGATTGGCTGTCCTACTTACCATGCTTTCCATGCCATGTGCTTCCTCCAATACTGGAACCGGGGCTGCCTTATATAGTCAAGCCCGTTCCTCAACAAGCTAATTAAGGGAAGTGGAGGCAGTCTCTGTCTCTTAAAAGAATTCGAGATCTCGGGGTCGGGTCGAGGAAGTAGCAATAGTCGAAGTCAAAGTGGAAGGAGAACCCAATTCGAGTATTAGGCGAACTTTCAAATGCACTTGCTCTGGCTTCTTAACTTAAGAAAGATTGAGACTTTTAGACCAAGCTTTCAAGCGGCAAAAGCAGTGGGCAGGCACTAGTTCCGGAACTTAAACTCTCGGTGAGTCAGGAAGTGATGGTGGTAGAAGGAATCGGAACTTCTTCTGTCTGCCCCAGGGGAGCATCTGTTGACTTATCGACCAGAAAGCCTTTGCTATTATATAGTCCTCGGCTCTCTTTCATAAGACTCGTGTAGTCCACCCTAAAAAGAGCTAAACTTTTAGCAGGAAGTGACTTCTTTTGAAGCGATAAGCAGATTGATTGATTGCTCGAAAGAGCCGTACCTAGCTAAGGGAAGAACTTTTCCTTTACTGATTGGAATGATATTATTGAAATGATATTCCTTTTTTTGCTTGCATCTACCAGAAGAGGGAGACGTGGCCCTAAGTTTAGGTTGAGACGGGCCAGCCCGAGCCAAGGACTAACAAGCAAGAGAGACCGAGATTGCATACCCGGTGCCTTTTTGCATGTGCAAGCACAGCAAAGCCGTTTTTTGAGCAACTCAATAAGTAGATTCAAGTTGTGTGCCATTTTTGAGAGATTTTTTGTTTTTCTTTTTGTTTCTAAATGTACTCAAATCGTGTATAGCATTTGGTTCAGAGTAAAGCTTTTTGTCTAATTGTGAAAGCCAAGCTGCAACTGCCCCAATGACCTCTCCAAGCAATTCAAAGATTTCATGCATGTTGCTTTCTCTGCCTTTAACGGACAGGGCTCAGCAGTTCACATTGTTGATTGGTGGCAATTCAAGACCTTTGGGTTTCTTCTCTTCGGTGATTCCTATGGATACCATCGAAGAAGGGGACTCTTTCTTGTGCTATTCTGAGGATTCAAGCATCAACGATTACCCCTTTGATCCTCATGAAAGAAGAAAAAGGCAGTAGAGATGGCTCTTGGATTGGGAGGTTTAGCTGCATTCTTCTTTTTCCTATTTGAAAATGAAATTCTTGCTGCAATCTCTTATTTCCTGATAAAGAAGAAAAGACTGAGGGTCAGAAGAAAGAGAGAAGGCCTCACATGTGGAGTTCAAACGAGTAGAGTACCCTCATGTTACTTGCTGAGATAAGATTAGCCACAATGGGGTTTGATCGAAACAGAATTGTTGGTGAAGGGGCATCCGGTCTATAAGGGGTTTCTTCCATCTGGTGGAGAAGTGGCTATTAAAAAGGTTTGAGAGGGCCAACGGAGTTGATTGCGTGCGAAATCCTTTCACCACTGAGTTTGAAACAATGGTGGGTTGTTTACGGCACAAGAACTTGGTTCAGCTTCAAGGATGGTGCCGTGAAGATACTGAGTGAATCCTAGTTTATTATTACTTACCCAATGGAAGCCTCAGAAAGATTCTCCACGGAAACTCCAGTTTGACGAGAGTCCTGTCATGGAAGCAAAGATTGAATACAGTTTTTGGGGTTGCTTCGGCTCTTGCTTATCTTCATGAAGGTCAGCGTTGCATTCAAAAAATTGGAAAAGAAAGAAGGAAGTGTCCATAGCCTGAACACATGCACGTCGGACTTATTTCCTGTTAATATATATATAATGGACGATTATCCGAAAATGACGGGAAATCGACCGCTTCGCATAGACTGTATATCTTTTAATCGAGAAGAAGACCAGGGATTCTAAAGACGAAACTTAACTTTAATAACTTAAAGAAAGAAGAGAGACCGGAGAAGACCTTGGCTTTACGACTTTTCAGTTATTACTAATCCTTCCCTTCTTTCTAAGCCTGGACTAATGCTTTCTTATGTCTGTCATTAGCTTCAGGCTAGTGTAACGGAGGGCTTCCTTGCAAGAAGCTTTATAGTCAAGGGTGAAACGGCTTGTTTGGACTTGCAGCTAAGGCGAGAAATCGGCCTGCACTTTAGATAGACTTTAGCTTTAGAGTTATAGGCTGCGACGGTGGAAGTAGAGAAGATGAAATCATCATCCTTTATTCAGGGTTTCCATCCGAACTAGCTCTTACAGCAAAGAGCACTAGCTACCTTTACAGTTCGCTCTGTCAGTCCACAAGGAAGGCCTTTCTCGCTAGCGAAAAAGTCTTATTCTACTCGCTTTCTCTCTTTCTACCGGCTTGAAACAATTACTCCAAAGAGTCACTTCCTTAGGCTTAGGAGCTGCAGGCCTGCCCTAATCGAATGAGTGGCTACACGCTCTTTTCCCGAGGAGAGCATTTTCATTCAACCAGAAAGAAAGGAATATGCACTTATTCGCTTTTTTTTCTAGGACGTATTAAAATGAAGGGTTTTCTACTTTCCTATGGGTTCTGCCAAGCCCCTTCGTAAAGCACTAAAATGACAATGGAAAGACTCCTATTTCCTTCCTCGGTGAAGTCACTAAAGAAAGGAAGCAAGTGAAGCGGTGGAAGAAAAGCTATGTCTTAAAGCTAAGCCGTTGCAGCAGGGGATTTTTCTTAGTAATAGGTGCTCTTTCATTCAGTAGCTGCAATAAAATCTTATATTATTATCTAATAATAAGATTACATCTCAACGAGCTCTGAAGAAGTAGCTTCAGCTGCCTTTCCAATGGCCCTGGCTACTAGCATCTCCTGCTTGAGGAATAAAGACTATGCCAACCCGATCGTCAGCATCAGCATCAAAGCCGAGATTTGGGATTGAAAGCACCACTATTCAAGTTTCATCCAAGGGAAAGAAAAATAACAAGATAATGGGCCTCCACTCTTTTCATCCCTTGACCTCTATAAAGAGTTAGAACACCTTTCCAAACTAAGGGAACATAACATCCAATGGGATATGCCTTAGTCCTGGCTGACAGAGAAGGTGCAGAAGCACTTAAAATATAAAGTAAGGAGCTTGCTGGATGCAACAGAATTAAAAAAAACTCCTTCGCTAAACCCGATGGGAAGGACTAGGATTGGGAGAAATGAGATAATTTGAGACTCGAGATACCCCTAACTGTTAGACCCGGTAGAACTGGTATTAAAGTCAGCCCTCGTACTAGTGAGGGAAAGATTATGGAATACACCGTATAAGAATTTGTGGTATCCCCGCGATAGCACTGTCTTTTATAATACTGATAGCAATAGTCCTTTTTATCCTTTATCCTTTCTCCTGCAAGGTATAGAACTGCTAAGGGTACTGGTCCTGCTCGCTTTGGTTCTGCTTCTGTGGTGACCAAGAAGCAGGTTCTGAAAGACAACCAGCCATTGAGAATCACTATTGTGGTTCCTAATCGGGATGGAGATTCCGGTCCGGTGTAGGGGACACCTTCTTCATGATCTAGGGCTCAAATGTAGCCTGCGCTAAGCAGGGACCTCTTTGGTTCCATCTGTCCACATTATTCTTTCATCTAGGGGAATTCGGGCTTGATTGTTCCGTGTAGTCGATTTGCTCAGTACCCTCCCATGAACAGAGTCCATGAGCTCGAGAAGAGAAGTCAGGCCTTCGGTCAACCAAGAGAGGTCCAGCCCTTCCTAAGAATTCTGAATTCGTTGCGTTCTTCTTTCGAGCTGATCAGTCAGCTTCCAGTTACCCAACCAATCCTGTTGATCCTGACCTATGGAAAGGGGTTTTGAGGTAAGAGAAGCCCTCGTCCGTCTTTGGGTGACCAGGAGAGTCAGCCGGAGATAGGTCCGTGTTTTCGTCAGGGGGTAGCTCGTCAGTACCAGGTGTTGATCTCAGTCATCCAAAAGAGAGGGGTTCTGAGGACCAGTTTTACATCTCATTCAAGAGAGAGTGAGTCATCCATCCAATTCCTATGTTCACCGAGGGGCCCGAAAAAGAGAGTGAGTTAAAATGATGCACTACACGTCCGCCATTTGATTTGGACCCTACGAAAGCAAGCCCCGAGCCGGTCCGTACCAACCAAGAAGATTGGCTTCATTTGCCATGTTGAGGGCTCAAAATCATGTAGGAAAGCAAGCATGTGCAAGATCAGGATACAAATGTTGAGGTCTTCCTGGATGGATTGACCTACGACTGATTGACTCAGGCCCTTTCTCACTGACTTCTTCCTTCATTCGGAGAAGTCATCAAGAATGGAACTAGTGGAAAGTCGTATGCAGAAGAGAAGTGAAAAAATGGGCAAAGACGAAGACTTTGGAAGCGAAAGATGCACCGATTGACGCTCTTCCAGCCCAGCTGCTGTTTATGTTTTGAATAAGGTTTTGTTTTCTTTCACTGCCCGTGCTACATCCGGCCAGCATACAGCCGTTGGGTTATAATGTTCAGGCACAGTTGCCCACGATACTGAGAATCCAATGAATACGCAAATGAGCAAGACGAACCAACTATCCCGAATACAGGAAAAACAAGCTGAAATTAAAAATCTTCCCGCTTTCTCCTTCTTTTAGCAGCACTTTTCATCCCGCCTCTTCTTTCTGCCTTTCCCTTTCCTTTATGATTATCTTTGTTTATTCTGACTTTTTGGCCTAGAATGTACGGTATCTGACTAGCATTTGCTGCGGCTGCTTTCCGTATTTGCGCTAAAGGTACTTGATCCCTCTTCATTCTTAGCTTCCTTTCCAAAAACTGCACTCTTTCGGTCACCTTCCACAATGAGGTTTCAGTCTGCGATCTCCGCATTGCTTCTGTAAACTCCGGTATAGTTCCCCTCCCCTTTAGTTCCATCAGTGGGTTCCTCCATTCTCTTCTCGGTATTCTTTGAATGTGTTGACTAGTTTCGCCTTCACCCCAATCTGTAATACGTGGGAATCTCCTCATCCTCTGACTCCCCTTTAACATTATCTTTTGTGCGGGACTTCTCTGTTGACGATTATCAGTATTTGGATTTACGGCTCTCATCCGTACACGAAGCTGTGGCACCCCATGAATTTCTTGAACAGAGCTATCATTACGCAAACTATCTCTCCTTAAAGTGGCTCCAGCTCCTTCTGATTGACTTCTTTTCTTCTTCAAAGCGATGGAGTAGCTATGATGAATCTAACTCCCTTGATTCGCCTCAAGTGGAATCGCTTT
Source organism: Triadica sebifera (assembly GCA_023653625.1). Taxonomy (NCBI): domain Eukaryota; kingdom Viridiplantae; phylum Streptophyta; class Magnoliopsida; order Malpighiales; family Euphorbiaceae; genus Triadica; species Triadica sebifera. The sequence continues at coordinate 39,045,149 of CM042896.1, forward strand.
ATAGTTGAAAAAACCTTCTCCCAGTTGTTCTGTGTTGCTGCCAGGTTATTGAAAAAGTTTAGTAGATCGAAATGGATGTCGATTCAGGGATTTAAGTGCTAAGGAAAATCTCACGCTCGAAAGCGAGTCACCCTAAACAGCATCCGTTCGCTCCCACTCTTGCGAGCTCGAACGTCAATAGCAAGACTGATTACCAATCCCGGGGAACAGCTACCCCAGCAGAACCTGCAGTTTATCTACAGAAGCTTCGATATATGAAAGAATCTACCAAAGTTCGAAGTAAATTGATAGGACGAATTCTCAGGTTGAATCGAAAGGATAGTGTTAATCCCAACATGAAGGAACATTCCTGCCTTCGAAACTGGTTCAGGTGTCTATTTACACACTGACTGATAAAACACTAGCAGGGTAAGAAGCGATGTTGGTGACAAGACCTAGTAGGAATGAACGGAAAGGCTCGTTGAGACCTTTTCTTTTTCCTGTTCCTCAAGAGATAGGATTACATAGGGATTCCACTCACTAATAGTGAAGGATAGAAGTGACTCTCCCGCCCAGGCCAGGAGAGAAAATAGCATACTTTAACCAGTAACCGTAGCTTTCCTAAATCCTTCAGCTGCTTAGAAACTCCTCGCGTCCTCCTTCTTTCATTCTTTGTTGGCTCGCAGTGAGGGATATCGATTACTGGTCGTAAGGGGCGGGATATCTGGTTCAGCAGCAGATCCTAATTACCCTTCTGGTGACTCCGTAACTCATTGCTTCCTCTCTTTTCAAAGCTTGTGGGTGCTCTGCTTCAAGAGTATAGTCTATTTATCATTTAACGGATTGCCGAGCGGAGAAGCGTTAACTACTGGGATATCGGGGAGTTCCTCTCCAGCTACTGGAACTTCCCTCGCTACATGAGCTATTATAAGTACAGGTACACAAACTACATCCGCTATAGTGGAAACAATGGCATCCGTAGCTTCACCCCTTTCTTTTGAATGGGGCATCAACAGTAAGAAAGTCAGTAGTAGTGGTGTGGTACCATCTCTAGTTCTTTACTGATCATGTATATTTTCTGCAGCAAGGGACGGAAAGAAGTAGATCAGTAGGAATACCCGGATTGGCAAGGGCAGATAACAAGGAAATAGAGAGTGACAAGACAATTCTAGGAAAAGAATGAGTAACCACCTTCTACATCTACAAGTTCATTAAAAAATTCACTGCAACCTAAAAGAAAAGAAGGAATAGCGGGTCGGCAAAGCTGCTAAATCTTACCATATGGTGGGGTTTAAAGATGAGTTCCTTTCTTCCACTGAATTGCCTCAACTTGCTTCCTTTACTGGCTGAGCTAGAGGATGCCATGCCTATTTATTTTGTTTTGACACTGAAATGAATAGCTAACTGGCTTAGCTGCCTGTCCCAGAAGTAGAAGCAAGTTAATATTTTTATAATAAATAAAGAAGAAGTAAGCTTTGTGTCACTGGTACTGATCTGATGGGGTAACCGTACCTTTACCTGCTTGTGGGGTATCCCCAGCCTAATTCCTTCCGTTCCTACTTGATCGAGTTGTACTTCTAAAAGGAAATCAATCCAACAAACCAATTCCATCAAAGTGAGTGTGTGAAGTAAAGATAGACCTGAAAATAGAAATTAGGTTACATTGGTTTCGAAGGAAGTAAATAGGTAATGCAACTCGTTCATCAGCCAGTTCTAGAAGGAAGTAACTCTCACCACCGGTAATATAAGAATGAGAGGAGGACGCCGCTAATGAGGTTTCCGGGTTCTACTTTACACTTTTCAAGTAGTTGGTGAGTACATCCGGTATCCCCCCGGTACACCTGTAGTTCTAAATTCATGTTAGAAGGCTCCGAGTCCGCAACGGTTCGAATCAGCTATGATTCGAAAGATTGAATTCCTGTTCGAACTGTTGAATCAGTCAGGGTTGTTGTACATTTATTCTTTCTATCTCCATCCGGTAAAGCAGTAGAATCGGAATTGAATGTCAATCCGGTACTACCATCTCAGCAGTCGAAAAGGAGCCTTCACTAGTCATAATGGGCTGGGCCCTTGTATCTGCATATGAAGGAAGCGTCACTCCGCATCTTTAGTTCGTGAGTTCTCGAGCTGCTATGTAGCGTATCAACAGGGCAAGCTAATTGGCTCGATCTTTATCGTAATCGTATAAAGGCCTCGCGTCAGATATTGGTTGCGCTGATCGGCGGCTTGCAACATCACATCTGGAACGATCGATCTATGAACCTATAGCTTTCCGCGTAGAAAGACGTCAAGTCAAGAAAGCTTTTTTAAGATTTAAAAGGGTTCATCAACCGCTATCCCGTCAAGCCATAAAGAAAGAAGCAAGTCAGGTTATTCGCTCTTGAGTAGGCTTTTGGTCAGTTTAGCTCTAAAGATCTCCTTTTGATTCTTAAGTAGGGGGCACTCGGGATAGTTAAGTCAAGCTAGTTCAGTTCTCGGTTGGTGGATCAAAGAATACATCTCCAGGGTAGTCGTTCCAGCGGCTTAGCTTAGATCAAACTCCTTATGTTTCGGGCGTTTAGCTAGCTTAGAGAATAAAGAAATCTATCTCTAAATCTAAAAGCGCTACGACTATTTTAGGTTAGAGGAAGGTTGAAGAGAGAATAGCTTAAATAGCTAGTCGGGTAGGCAAGTGCGGGTGGCTGTGGTCAAAGTGAATATGTCTTGTTTCGGTTAGCGGTTTTGGCTCTCCGGCACCGGTAAACTCTTTCTATTTGCAGGGGCCTATGGAGTTTGGGGATGAGTGCTGGCACTTTACTGTCCAACATTCAAGTTTCTTTCATTCCCCTTACTAGATCAAAGGGGGCATATGTGGGACTAACTAAACGAAGTAGAGTTGAAAAGCTTATTGGGTAGGAACCTCCCCTACGGATTGGGTTAAACTGAACTCCGAGGGTGCCTACAAGTCTTCAGCAGGGGCTAACTCCACCGAAACTAATCGAAGCTAATGCCATTAGGAGAGGAAGAAACTGAGCTTAGCTCACAAGTAGAAGGGTTTCAAACCGCCTTGGTTCTGTTTTCGGGGATTCCATCTCCTCCGATGGCTTGGCTCGGACAATGGTTGATGGAACAGTCAAATCCGAAGTGGAACTCGAATGAAAAATAGCGAAGTACATGAATTCTCTATCTATCTCTTTCCTTAGCTGAGAGAGAGGGAGTGAACTCTCGACATGCAGGCATATCGAGTATGTTCGTTCAACCCTAAGACAAGACAATTACGGGGAGGACGTACGTGTTCTCGGGCGAGTGCGGATGTAGTCTCGGTTAATATACAAGATCATCAACGTGTACAGTAATAGGATGCGATTGCAGAGCCCTTTTCTTAGTCACCTTTCGGAGTGGTTCTGCCTCTATTTGTTAAAGTCCATAGCAAAAATGATAAAGGCATGACCGCGAGAGAAAACAAATGCAAATGAATTCGATTCCATGGGTGGAGGGTGGGAAGAAGCAATAAAGCACAGTGCACCGAGATGAATGAATTTTTCTTAAAAGAATGAAGCTTGGAATGAATGAATCTCCAAATAAGGATGGTGGGTGGGTTCCTGGTAGAAGAAAAGTAGAAAGTGGTGGGCCCCTACCCTCAAAAAGTAGCACCTGCTATTGGAGAATAAACCTCTCTTGCCACGGCTGTAGGAACGGAACGAAGAACCGTACCGTCCAACCCCTTGTATATCGATCGGAAAAAAGCAGCTGCAAATGCTATGAGTGGTTCTTCCTTCCTATCCCATCTATCTATAAGAGTTGCTTGATTGATTCGCCTCCATCTCTAATAGGACTGGACTAAGTTCGGGCAGATCGGAGTCTCATTTCAATGAGTTTTGGCCCACACACCTCTAAGAGGAGGGAGAAGTTCCCAGCTATAGTCACTGCCATGCCCCTTTTTAAAAAGCCTCGTCTTGAGATCAGATTCCCTTGCTCGACTAGTAGCAGGTTTTTATTCCTATCATCTTTTTGAGAATTCAACATCCAGTTCATAGAGAACTGCCTACTCCCACCTCGAACGAGAAAGAGATCTAAGGCATCTTTGAAGAAAGTCAAGCAGGAATAGATGGCCTGCCCCTAGCTCTAAATAATCTCTATACTTTGCTATCACAGGAGTGCTTTCATTCCCATTCCCTGCCACCCGCTTCTATAATTGGCTGTTCCTTATCGGCATCTCAAGAAAAAATCTTTCATGATCCATTCCGGAATTGGATAGAGAATAGTTGGGATATTCCATTCCACTGGGAAGGAGAGGCGAGGGTGACATCAGAAGCGAAACTCGAACGGATAGAGCATCGCATTGAGAATTGACTCGTCGGATTAACCACTTAGACGGAGAGTTCCCCATATTCCATTTCATTGGCAACTGAAATAGATCTAAACGGATTGCGTGGTACCCCTGGACCGAAGTAAGGGCTTCCAAAATGAATTGAAAAGAATATCAATGAAAGGCCGAGATGTAGCCTATGCGGAGCAAGCCGGAACTGGCTGAGATGAAGAAATATTCGACACCGATGAAATGTTTGAAAACATAGACAACGGAAGAAGTCACTCTCAATCCGATCTAGCAAGAAATGCTCTACCGATAAAGTAAAGCGAGAGAGCTCATTAAGAAGGCCATCTTCCATCCGCCTTACTTAGATAGGGCGAGGCATAGTACGAGACTCCGAACCACGACGGATAAATCGACGAATCTTAGGAAATAGAATGGGACGGGAGGGCCTAAAAGACCTTTGTTTGATTAAATTTTCCAACCCTTTCTTTTGGAACCAACCTGGAATGCAAACCAAGGAAGGAAAGGGCAGAAATCTCCATATCTGATCCAGGAAAAAAAAAACTGACCTTAGCAGTGATAGGGATAGCATAGCTGTAGACAGGGGAAGGGGCTTGCTTACTCGGAAGAGAAAGGACTGAAGGTTAATGTATTCATGGATATGATTCGATTCTCTGATCGGAGAATGTAAGGTATGAACTCCTAAGAGGAGGAGAGGGAAGATATAAATTTATACAAGAAAGATCTATATCAGACATTTTATGGCTTACTGAGGTCTTTAGTCTTTACTTTTGATAGAGGTTCATCTGTCCTTCCTTTCCTCTAGCAAGGCCTACTTCCTGATTAAGGATTTGAAGCTTCATGGCCTTCTTCCTCAGGAACACATAAAGAAAGATTTAACAAAGAAAAAAAATCTGTATTTAACAGAAAACGGGGGGGAGCTGGTCTTACTGTTAGACACAGTAAACCACCTTATACACGTTAGGAATTTAGGAAGAGTAGTACCGATAGCCTTAGTATGAGTTGAACCTTCTTATTCTTAGTCCTCTTATACAAGCTAGCTCTCTTATCCGCTTGCCTCGGATTACTGGTTATGTTATTTAGGCTCTTCTTACTTAGCACTGTCAGATCAAATGATAAGAATAGCCTTTGCCAACTAACCCTTATCCTATTAGTAGAACTGCTAGTCTTCTAAGCTGTTAGTTATTTAGTTATTATGCTAGGTAAAAAGGGGGAGCTTAATAAATTCAATACCAGTTTTGAACTATTGTTAGCATGTTAGCTCGCTAGTAGTACTGATATAATAGATTAGGGACTTCTTTAACACATATTAGGAAACTCTAAAGTGGGAAGAGCCAAAAAGAAAGAGAACTCCCCATTCGATGCCAGAACCAGATGGCCTTATGAAATTGGATAGACTGGAAGAGATTATCCTTTTACAAGAGATGCTTGCACTTCAACTAATTCCCCAGCTGCCCTAACCTTTTCTGTCTGATGACTTGCTAAGAAACTTTTGAGCCCTAGCTGCCCTTTACCTAGCGCTTAACCTCGCCGAGACTGCTTTGAGAGACTGCTAAAAACGAACTTGACTTGCCCCAGCGACTCCTTTGATTTGCTTACTAAGCCCTAGCTTACTAGAAAAAAAATGGATTTCAATTGGGGTAAATTATTACAGCTTGAAAGGCTTGAAAAAAGTTCAATTCAACAGGCGTGTAACTGGTTGAGCAAAGGACTAGAACTACGGGGTCCAGTACTAGTATCCAAGCTATCTTGACGGGGACAGGTATTACTATTTAGGGAAAGGGTATGCCCTGGCTTGGCTGGTATTATTGGGTATTTAGGGAAAGGGTATGCCCTGGCTTGGCTGGTATTATTGGGAGGACTCTTAGACACCCCGCTTGCCGTCTTTCCTGCTTTGCCATTTGACTTGTTTGCTGCAACTTATGGGGCTTACCCTGAGACTGCTCCCAGGACTTCCAGATGTAGTGTATACTGGGACTCAAGATGCTAAAGTGTCTAGAGCTAACGATCTCCCCCGGGAACTGCTTGAACTGCTACTCTAACAACCCCTCGCGTAAAGGATATGGTTAGATTTGATCTGCTCTCAAGAGAGAGCAGGATTGACATTTACCAGGTTATCTTGCTAAGACGATTCCCCTGAAAGCATTCGATTCTCGTCTATCACTGCGTAACCAAGTCTGTAGTGCTATCCACTAATAGATGCATGATTGATAGAAAGAGGATTGAAATTGGCAAGAACATGTGTAAATAGAAAGAAGAGAAGGGAAGAAAATTGCAGTTATGCCAAAATGAAAGTGTCGATTTCCGGAGTAGGAAAAGGTCCCTCGAATGGCATGGCTGAACGTAAAAACTGTCACCTTCTTGAGGTTGCCAGATGCCTACTTAAAGAGATGGGAGTTCCTCCTTTGAATCGAGAGGTTTGGAGTGAAGCAGTGATGACTGCTGCGTTTTTAATCTTTTGGGTTGTGACTCCCATCTTGCAAGGCGCGTTAGCCCTCCATGTTCTTCTGGGGAAAGCACCTCACTATCATCGGCTTCGAGTATTTGGGTGCCTTTGCTTGACTCTCGTGCCATACGTGCTTCGCACTTCAGGACACCTTTCACCCCAGTGCCTTTCTCGGTTATCCGGCCACTCAAAAGGTAACTATCTGTTTTGATCTTTTTGCTCGGAAGATGATTGTGTCTCGGCGTGTGCGATTTGTGGAAAACAAACTTGGATTCAGTTACTCTAGCTCGTCCGGCTCCCCGGCTGCCCCTCTTAAGGGGGAGGTATGGACAGGTTATGATGAGGGCCAGCCTGTTCATATGGGTCTTCCTCCTTTTCTTACCTCGGACTCTCCAGCCACGTCTACTTCACCTGAAGACTTGGTTGAAAAAGAAGATTACATTGTCCCACTCAGCTCTCCAATGCGCCGACCTCTACTCACTGACTCTCGTCGCCCTCGGCCCGTGCTTTAGAGATAGATGGGGAAAGAGGTAGATCTTCTAGTTTCCTTATCTGAACAGCCATCTACCATTGATTGCCTTGGGTCCTAATTCTTCCTCTGGACCTCGTCGTTCGGGTCGCCAACGGTATGAAATTGATAGGTTTCTTTCTTATAAGTCATTCTCTCCAAGCATCGTGCCTTTCTTTCTTATACTATATTCCTCCTCCTTGCATGAACCTAACTTTCTTTATGAAGCTCTGTCTGATCCTAACTAGAAGCGTGCCATGCATGAAGAGATCTCTACCCTTGAAAAGAATGGCACTTGGCAACTCACCTCTCTTCCTATGGCGAAAGAGCCCAGATTTTTCATGGGGGTGCAAGTGGGTCTACAAGATTAAGCTTCAAGCTGCCCGGAGATAAGAAGAAAGGTTCAAGGCTCGACTTGTTGCGAAAGGGTATGCATACACACAAGAGTATGGGATTGACTATGAAGAGACCTTTGCGCCTGTCGCCAATATGAGAATTGCGAGGTGCATTCTCTCTTATACTGCCATGTGTGACTGGCCACTTTTTTAATTTGATGTCAAGAATGCCTTTCTCTATGGAGATCTTCAAGAATAAGTGTACAATACTCTGCCTCCTGGTTTTTTTTCCAGAAGGATCTCGAAACTTGGTATGAAGACTAAAGAATGTCTTTTATGGGCTTAAACAGGCTCCAAGAGCTTGGTTTGCCAAGTCTTCACTTTCATAATATGCATGCTATGGACTCAGCAGGTTTTACCAAAGCTCACTCTGACAGCTCTCTCTTCAAAAAGAAGACAAAGAATGACATTGTACCACTACTGCTCCGTGGGTTTCCTCGCTATAACAAGGTAGGTCTATCTTCTTTAGAAAGGTCAGAAATAGTCAACTATTGCTGGTCTTTACTAGACAGCGACGGTTACCATAGTTTTTTTGTAATGGAATACAAAAAGCTCGTCATCGCTTTCGTCTTCGAGTATGATTGATCCATCTCATCAGAAGACCTTTAAGAAGGAGGAAAAGGTGGGCTATAGCCCTCCCTTCGCAGTTTCGAAACTTATTATTTATTAATAGACAGACATTCTTATTATAACATCGTGCCTTTTAACTACAGCCCTCTGATTTCCGCAAAAAAACCGTTTCACATTTTCTGCTCTCATCTTCGAAAAGGCCACCGTTCTTGGTTACCCCCAAGCAACTATTCCTAAAGTAAGAAAGGGCATCTTGTTGAATGTGAACGACATTCCGGGATGGCTCTGATGCCTAGGATGGTAGATCTACTGCCCAATCGCCTATGAGAGCAACCGAGACTGGAACTTCGACTTTCTCTTTAGTTGCCGCGGATCCCTTAGTTTTGAGTGACTGTATGCATTTTACATAATGAAACTACCGTTTCTAGAATGCAAACTTCTCCCATCGCGTCATTAACCGGCGTAGAAATGAAATAGGTAAGAACTTCCAAGGATTGGGAGATCATAGTTCAGTACGGATTTTAAGTAATCTTTTGATTAGAGTAGATCAATCAACTATATCCACTATTAAGATTAGAAAGCCTATCATTGCTTATGGCGCAGATGCGGGCCATCAACTGTAGTGTCAGCGGAAGAAGTCGAAACTGACGAGACTTATTCCATCAACATGCCTAGCATCGCCTGATGCTGACACATTTGATAACCTTCGAAATAATAAAAAGTTCATCGTTGATTGGAAAGATATTAGGTCTTGAGTTCTCAAAGACAGGAATCGCTCTTGTGTTGTGGACCACTTATAGAGAATGTTTTAGGAACTATCTTTGTATGTACCTACCGCTTCTAGAATGCACCAACGATGCACAAGAATCACTTAAGCTTGAGATCTATAGGTTGTAAACATCGTTATAAGTTGCTCTCAATCGCTCTTTTTAGCGGAAGCCTTAAGTAAAGACGATCGGTTGGGTCAAATAACTTGGACAAAGATTCTGCTCGTGACCAACAAAGTGCATGTGTTGTTGCAAAATCCTAACATGGAACCTTTCACCGCACCACACGATATCACATGATTGCTTTATAAATTCTCAAGTGGAGGGAGGGCTAACATCGAAGCTTTCACATCTTCTTAACCACCTATGATGCAAGGAAACTAATTGCATCGATGCCATCAATTTCAAGTCAAAGCTTGACTTTTATATGCTGCCCGAAGGGGCTATTGCTATTGGCCGATCTTTTTTGCTTTCCTTTTTTTTGGAAAAAAATAGCCATTACATCGAGCTGTCTGGCCCTCCTCCCCTCACACCCGCCTGAATTGACATCATTCTCCTCAGGGGCCAAAATGGAATATTTTTCTTTCTATATCGAAATATCATCTGCTCCCCCTATTATATATATAAAAGTGCAGTTCAATCGTCGAAAGTGATAACACAATCAGTTACAACGCTACATGTCTTACCCGGTATGGTGCCTTTGAGACACTGGTCTAGCTCCATGGCACCGAAAACGTATTAGCTCGTAGTTTCACTCTTGAAAGCAATCGCTTCGATCTAGCCCTTACCTACTACCTGTATATTATTTTATTTAACTTAGCCTGCCTCTCTGCCATATAGCAATTAATCGTTCAGAACTATGTCTTGCTCACCATCATGCAAATGCAAAAGTATCTCACCTATCGCCATTTTATGACCATATCTTATTATTATTACACCGCAGTAGAGTTACCCAATAACTCGAACGCGTTCGGTCTGTTTTTTTGAGCAAGAATCACAGCGGAAATTAATCCATAAGTAAAATCAACATTCTTGATACGGGACTCAGTTAACCGCCGACCGCTCTACCACTGGATCGAAGGTTTGCCCAACCGAGCGAGCTCCCCTTGGCTCAGTTCCCCCCCTAGACCACCTTCGGAACTATCCCCGCTGTGTCTCACACCGCAACTCCAAACGCAGATTGATGTCCCATCAATCGGGAATAAAGCAGGTGTTAATCAAATTTTATTGCCCTTCTATTTAAAGACATAAGTGTTCCCCTTACCGTGGTTAGTAACATCAAGGTCATAAAGCCAAGGGCGTCCTAGAGGGATATGGGCTACGTTCATGGGTAAGACATCACAGTAAACTTCATCCTTATAGTCACCCAACTGTATTGGGACAAGACACCTCTCAGTGACAGGTAAGGTTGTCTTATCTACACATGCTACCCTAAAGAAAGGGCTAGGGGCGTGGCTCTACCTTAAGGTTCAATCTAGCTATGGCGGACTTAGAGACCACATTCATGGTGCTTCCCCCATCAATGACCAACTTACTTGCAAGTTCTCTCACCACATCTAATGAAGGTGTGGAAGATATTAGTGCGCTTCCACTCATCATTGTCAACAGCAGTAGACAAGATAGACCTCACAACGTTGACATAGTGATCATTAACCTCAAAAGCATCTCCCATCTCCAGAATAGTCTAATGGGTCCACTATTTGATCCTCACTCTCTGGTGGGTCGCTAGACTCATGTGCTAAAGCTAGGGCACGTTGAGGACAACGAGCAGTGATGTGACCCCTATTATGACAGTGATGACACTGTATGGAAGAACCACTAGAACGGGACTTACTAGAGGAACCACCAGGACGAGGATGAAAGGAATTAAAATCTCTATTCCTAGCAGTGCTATCCCTAGGGGCTGACTGAGAGACGGATCTAGACTGACGCGACTCTCCTGCCTGTGACGTCACGCGTCGTAGAGAGGGAGACCAAAGGTACTTTTCCATCTCTAAGACCTTGTGATAGGCCTCCTCTAATGAATCTGGAGAGTACAGTGCAACCTCCCTCTTAATGTCTACCCTCAGACCATTGACGAACCTACTGACTGTAAAGAAAGGCTCTTCCTCAATTTCGCACCTAAGTTCCTTACCTCAAATCTTGAAAATAGTCAGCACGTAGGCTTAGAGGGTTGATTCTCTAGAGCAGTCAACCAAGCTTCGGGGCTTGCAAAGGCCAGCAACCATTTGGTGAGGTATGAACTCTCTTCTGGTTCTTCAATCCAATCGATGAAGCACTGGAGTGGAGGAGCCATCGCTTGTCTAATATGACGCCTATGCGGTGACACTTGCATAGGTACCACCACAAGCCTACTGCTTGCCTTTGGGAACATCAGAACATCTTCAGCCGACACATAAAAGCAATTCAGATAAGGATAAGCCGGATGCCAATCAATAAACTTTATTGGTCCGGCTAAAATCCCATGTCGTTCCATGAGGATAGCCTGGAGGCTTCTTACCATGTCAAGATCTCTTCGGATGACGGTTTCTGTTAAGATCCTGAGGGCCAAATCTGGATGGAGGAGCCTAATCCTATTGACCAACGGGGCTAGCGGTGCATCATTGTCCATATCTAAAATAGCGCGTGATCGTTGAACGTACAATTCGTATTTGGCAATGCAAGATGCAGACACAGAACACACGAGGTTAGTGCCTAATTGTGAGATGCATGAGTAATGATGATGATGCATGGAGATGCATGAGAGTATAGTATGTTGAGTATTAATATGACGGGTAATTCCTGGTCTTACTTCTGAATGGTCACAGGGAAGGCACTACAGTTTCCGCCTACAAGCTTCAGTTCTATGCTACGGGTACGTACGGGAGTTTCGGGTTTCAAGGTTCCAGGCTAATGGTTAACTCGCTATCGTCCATACTCGGACTAGCAGAGATTCCGTTTATCACGTCCTGACTCACGGATAGCCTGGTTGAGAACTTTTCACGGGCCATTACCGGGTTTCCCACGGAGGCATCCCTACTCCGTTCTCTCCTTAGCAGTCGACTCACTTCCGTTCCTTCTCGTCCACTAGTTCTTTCGAGTCCATCCGCGTTCCATTAGGTTCCGTTCCGCAAGCAGACATACAATTGGCAGAAGCCAACGAAGGAAGCCGTTAGGCTG
>CM042896.1:39059287-39095666 GCA_023653625.1 Triadica sebifera
TTATTGATTGAGTTTTCTAAAGAATTTCTTTATTAGGTCTAACTACTGGGGCCTGAGGAGAGGAAGACGAAAGCAACGAGCGGCAAGAAAAGTAAAATGGAACCCAGAATGGACTAATGATCAAAGGTGGATTGATCGAGGAAGACAGAGTCCAATAGATAGGTGGGAAATAACTCCTGATGGCAATCAAGCAAATGGTCGTAGGTGGTGGGTGTATAGAAGACCTCAAACGGGGAAAGATATTGACAAGAATTCACTATAATAAGAATAAATAGACTCCATTTCCTTTGGGGGTAGCATCTGGGCAAGCACCAGTAGTTTCAACAGATGAACCCGCAACTTCTTCTGCTCCAGAATCAGAAAGATACTGGAAGACGTTATTAATTAATATATGTAATATATGGAATATCATTGTATAGACTGGACTCTTCTGTAGGTTAGGAGGTTCTTTTTCTTTCGTTTAGCCGGCCTCCCTTAGGAGTGGGAAATCGATGAAATGAGCAACCATCGAGAACGCGTTTTCGACTTACTTAACCGGAAGACCAGGAATGACCCATAGGAGAAGGCTACGGGGGAAGCGCTATGAATCAGTACGTGAACGATGCCTCCGCTGGAGTGGTAGAACCCTACTCCAATAATAACTTAGTCCGATAGCGGATTTATACAAAAGATTGATGATTGTGGTTAGCTTTTCTTTTTCTCAGAGAGACTGGCTGCTCTTATTGCGGATAGGTGACTTTCAGGTCTTGACTCTACACTCACACCAAGATCACATCGGCTTGCAACAAGGCCAATCATTGAAAGTCAATCGGGATTGATACCGGGTCAAAGCTTCCGAACTAACAGGACCAAACCCTAGCCTTTTTCTGAGAATCATTCCTTCCCCACCTTCTGCCCTGGTTTTGCTATTCGATCGAGCGGTTCCAGAGATCTTCCCTGGATCGAGGCAGATTTAGGGCGGCTGAACCCCCTTGAGCTGAAGCCCTTGGTAGATGTCGATGGAAAGGTGAGAAGAGCTGATCGAACCTACCAAGCAACGGTTAGTTGTGCGGTGTACATACAGGCTAGTTTCCAGGCATCCATATTGGCATAACCTTATTATATGCCATCTAGCTTCATAACCGGCAATTTCCGTTGATGGTTATGTTCATCGGGCGGATCAGTTCCTTCTTTTCTTCAATGACTGCTTCTTCTTATGTTATGCTTGCCCTCTTCTCTAGACCCATCCTCCTCATGCTCCGTACGAAGTTCATGGATTTGAAACTCCTGCGTACGAGACATGGTCAGCTAATTGCTTTTCAGCTTGTTCCAGCTTCGCGGCTTCAGTTTTGTATGAGAGCGGGCACTTTCTTCTCAACTCTCTTCTCCTATACCCACGCCCTTGCTTGCTGGCTTTTGGTCTTGCTCGCTATGCTACATAGGACGGAGTTCGGGGTGCTTTTCTCTGACCCTTCTTGGGAACCTTTTTACCAGGATACTCACACCTAAGCTGATCATTTACGAGATTTCTGCGCTTGAAGAGCTCCTAAGCGCGGGAAATCAGATCAAGAATAGCCTTTCTTTGGCTAGGAAAGCACAGTCAGACTAGTGCCACGCCCAAAGCACCAAGACTGCTTATTCCGGAAAAAGAAGAAAGTCATAAAGTAAAGTGCTAATGTGCAGCTCCCATTCCTCCAAGAGCAGAAATGGCACCAACATCGGTCACTGAAGCACCTTTCGTCACTGAAGGAGCCCCGAGAGTTGGAACAATGCCCCGGTCCAGTTAGAATATGGGCTTTCCGAGACCAATGTCCTATGGAAGTTGGTGATCGATTTCAGCTATCTGGGGCATTCCGTCTCCGGCTTGACTATGCCCTACTTTCCCGGTTTTCTGTGAATCCCGGTGGTATGCCTTCTGGCTGTTCACTAATGATTTTCGATCTTCTACCGCCTTGCCATAAGAAAGCTTACTCTAAGACGCTCATTGAGCTAGCTAGAAAGGAATGGAATTCACTAGGCTTTGGCCTTATTCCCATGCATCCTCAATAAAGGTATAGGCTTGGCTAGAATCTTTTTCCTTTCTATCCCTTGATGTGAGGAAAGGGGAAGGGATCGTCATGCAAGAACTAGAAGAGGATCCTCTCAGAGGTGGTCCTTCTATTGATCGGTTGAGTCGACGAGAGCTTTCCCAGAGATTCTCATAGATCGGATGATCCTATTGTACCTCAGTTGGGGAATCTTCCTGCGACTAAGCGGCCAGGCCCTTCTCTTTGGGCTCTTGGGAAAGAGTCTCATCTGGTGGATCTGGGAATTAGCAAAAAAACAGTACCAAAGAGGGACTTAGCGGTAATCACTCTTTTTTTCCATGAGCTTTAGGTCATTAGTGTCTCGTCAACTGGATGGGATATTCCGCCTTAGGGCCTTGAAGTGGAAGAAGCCCCGGCTGACTAAGCCGCGAGCGAAAAAGGTGCTAAGATCCGTTCCTAATGAGCCGAGGGAAGACCCTTTCCAACGACCTATCTGCTTTCGAATCGGGATTTGATTCAGTGACGAGTTGAATGAGATAGGTTTTTCACAGGTTCAGGGAAGTTTGGAAGATGGGAAGGAAAGCTTTATGGTAGAAAGAAGAAAAAGTCGGGCGAGTCAACCGTCGGTAAGACCGAACAATCATTAAGACCAAACGATCATGAAAAAAATAACTGAATGAATAGAATGTATCGAGAGACCCACTAAAGGGATGACCGTTGAAATGGCCACAATCTGACTTTCAAAATAATAGCATTGCCTTTTTAGTGTATTACGTCAGCCGCATCAAGGACGAAGCGAGTACTTACTTTTCTTTGTTCGTTGATTGATTGCACCCTGTTTTTATTTATTTTAAGACTCTCGTCTAAAGAGTCTTTGCAGTTAGTGTCAGGGCCATCCGCTTTAGTTTTCGAATCAGACTAAGTGAAAGAAAGGGAGTGATCGAGTGAATGCTTTTCCGGTTGTAGGCCCATTGCCGTCTTTCGTATCCCTTAGGAAGTCAGGTGCATTTTCTTTTCCTTTAGTGAGTCGGCTCTGAAAGACTTTTTTTTCGATTGATTGAAGTTGCTCCTCTTGCTTTTTCTTGGATCGTGTCATAGCCCCGCCGGGAATCCATCTTTTGAGGTTCCTTCTTTCACCATTCCCCTAGCCTTTACTTAAATCTTCTTCGAATTCGAATAAGGACCAATTCCTTACTCTAACAAGTAAGCAAGTAAACTACCTTTGCCTTTCTCCTTTTTATAAGGAGAGGAAGAAGAGAGTGTCTTGACTCGCTCTCCTAGTCTTTGACCAAGTCCCGTAGTCTTATAATAAGTCCCCTTTCGCCTAGTCGCCCTTTGTGGCTAAGTCAATCGTTGCAAGCCTTCGAACTCTTCCTAAATCGGGAAATGCTTTTTGCTTTCTTTCTTCGCTCAGGTAGTGAAGGTCTATGCGGTTCTAGTCCCATTCCTGAGTCCAAGTGGCTCAACCGACGGGAAAGTCAAGTAGGAGTGGCTCTACTGTTAAGGAGATAAACGGAATTAGAGTGACCGTTTTCAGAGTTTAGGTACAGGCCCCCTAGATAGGATTCCGGTTCATTTGATTCGCGCTTGATTACAAGAAGCTCAAAAGATAAGGCCAAGGAAAGAGGCGAAACTCAACTATCTATAAAGGGGAAGAGTGGCCATTTGACCGACTATCATGAACGAAGTGAGGGAAGGAGTTCATTTGCTTGCAAACTCTTGGACTTGATCTCCAGTGAATACTGAACCCTGATCGGCAGTACTAATCTGTAGAATACCAAACCTATGAAGAATCTTTTCTTAAAGAACTTTGATGACTACCTCCTGATTCACATTTTGAAGAGGCCGACCACTTGGTGAAATAATCAGTCGCAACAAGTAGAATGATATCTTGCTTACTTGATGGCGATTTTCCCAATCAAGTCAACTGCCCACCCTCTGAATGGCCATAGTTTGATTGACTATGAGATGTAAATCAGAAGCCAGGGCCTCATTCCAATATGTCGATGTTGTAATCAATGGCAAGTTGGTTAGTACGTACTATGGTCGACTCGGGTTGCCACATAAAAATTATGTGGCTGATCGGATAGCCCACAGGGACTACTACTGTGATGGAAGCTCGATAAAGGCTGTCAATTCGCCTGCTAGGCTTATTTCTGGGATCGCAAAAAAATGTGCCCATTCAGATTCAGATTGAACATGGGCTGGAAAGGCTACGTTTATGGCCATTCCAATGGACGACTTCCATATATATGATCCTTGGAATTGAATTTTGACGAACGGCCTTGCACCGCTACCGTTTATGGATTGGATTGCTATCTTGGCTTGGTAAAAAAAGCCCCTTGCCTACTTTAGGTCAATCAATACTATTAGCAAAGCCTGTAACCAAGGAAACCTTCACTTAAATAAAGTCTATCATCCAGCCTCCTGTGAGGAAGACCACAAAAAAAGTTGCTTTCTATTTCTAGGGGCGCCACACCAAGACTTCGTAAATGAGCGTAGTCGGCTGAGGAATGGGATTGATGATGAGCGGGCAAAAGCCCCCAGATCTCCTGGTTTGTGAGCCAGGTTCAATCCTTCTTTTTTCTTGGCACGAGATGCCGTTACATCATACACGGTAGGCAAAAAACCAAGCATAAATCTCGATGATTAAACCCTTTTTGGTATTTTGACATGTGATTTACTGCCGAAAGCTCCTTCTTGTACGCTAGCACTTGAGGGAGGTGGTTCGGCTACCTTTTTCATCGTGTTTGCGGATAGAACATCAAATACAAAATTTCTTTATCTCTTTTTACTATGCCTTTTATGAAGATTCATAGCTTGGGAAAAAACCTGAAATCCTACCTTCCGGCATTACGAGAAAGTGTTGACAGAGCAGAGCGAAAGGCACTACATCGAGAGAGAGAGGGCAGGGGCAGGTGTCTTCGATATATGATATCCGAGACTCTTTTTCAAGTAGGTATGAGATATCCAGTATGCGATGCGGGATGCGCTTTCCTTTCCGAACCGAATTGGTTGGTGTGCCTCCTTCTTTTCCGTCCTCCCCTTCCCCAGTTTTCAGTTCAGTTACTTGCCTTAGGGCAATCGGACGAGAACTTGTTGGCCGGCTTGGGACCGCCTAATGAAATGACCTCTCTCTCTATATGAGTGTCCGAACATTCGCTAAAAGGCACGAAATAGCCCTTCTGATTCATAAAAGGAGGATAAGTATGAAGGCCTTGCTGCCCTTCCCCTTCTTTATTATTAATCTAGGTAAGGGAATTCATTCCTGATGTTTGAGAGGGGGGGGTCGGTCGGCCTAGTTCGGTTGAGCCGAAAGGCAGGGTAAGGTTTTTATGAAACTTGAGCTCTTTCGTTTTTGTCCGGGAATGCCCTCCACTTTTTCTATAGGAGGTAAGATAGGCCACACGCCAATGGGTAGGAGTCATTGTTCTTCTGGTGAGTTTCGGTAGTTCTTCTTTTCCTTTCCTTGTATCGATCGGGAGGAATAGATGCAATCCGGGGCAAAACAAAAAGGGCTTCACCCGCTCGGAAGATCGTTACCAAACGGATGGTCGGAATAACTGCTTAAGGCCGTTTACTTGTTACTGAAATCCGGATGTAAAATATAGCTTATGATGGGCAGCATGGTATAATGATCAGCGCCAGTAGACGCAGTCAGTTCTGGATGTCTTCAGTGTGGTACAGATGTCCGAAGTAGCTAACCCAAGGTCAAGCTAGTGGCTGGCATAAGCTGTTCCTCACTTTATTAAGTAAAATCGTCCGATTGAAGACCCAGATAGGGAAAAGATATATATATACTATATACCAGATTAAAAGTGCCAAAAAGACCTCTTATCGGCCATCTAGAAAGGATTATCAGCAGGCTGTCCTACCTTTGATATTCCAGTACGACCGGCAGGGAATGTTCTCTTTTAGAGTACCCTTGTTCTAATCTTTCCCGCTCGTATGTAGCAATCGGCAGTTCTGGGAAAGGGTGACTTCTCTCTTTGCTTTGTAAAGTCAAGCATGTTCATTAAGGACCTGATGTTTGAGGGAAAGCCAAGGAAGTCTCAGGCGGTTGAGCCGAAAGGCTAAAAGGCACGGTATAGGCATGGTATAAGCGAAGCTTATTAAGTAGAGTTGGCTACCTCTTTCTTTTTATTTCAAAAGGTAACTGAAACTCCTGGGTTAGGTTCTTCCCTTAAAGGGGTCTGGATCCTAAGGTCATTTGCAGGAATTCAATCATTCTCGGGGTGTCGTGACAAGCCAAGCTATTTAAGAAGCAGCAGTTCTTCTTGTTTAGGAAAGGAAGTTGACTATGTTGGTTACCCTTTCTATTGTTTTCCAAGGAAGGAGTTTTGTATTACTTACTGCTCCCGCTCCTGGTACTGTATATTCCGAAGCAGGAGATGTGATATGTCAAGTAAGCAAGCTTATCTTTGTTCTAAGCGTTCTAAGTGCGATGCCATAAGCCTTGTTCTATATATCTTCTTTCAATTCAAGACTTAAGAGAAGAAAGGCCGGTTAGATACTTAACACTGGATGCTTAACGCAGCTTTGCTTCTTGTTCATCAAAAAAAGAATCCTTTTCCATCCCATTCCGACCTCGAGATGTGGAATTACGCCCGAGGCCATATGTATTGATCTATCTTGTTCGGGAGACAGGGCCCAGGCCCGGTCAAGAAAACAAGAGAGAAAAAGTGCTTCTGAAAGACCGTCCAATGGTCTGACTTCTCAGAGGCAGGACATAACATAAAGGGCTCGTACCGGCCTTATGAAGAAGATTTTGGTTTATCTAAGTCGGAAGATGTTTCATACGTTCCTTTTTCTTATTGAAGTAGGTTCCATCCCTCAGTTCATTAAGCAGCTAGCTGCCAGTAGGCGGGGGGGGTTCGCCCGCAGGGCATCGAGGCCAATGAAGCTCCTTGTCTTAGTGAGTCTATCTTTGCGAAGCTTCAGCTTCAGCGCGCCGATGTGTCCCGTCCGTAATAAGCTTTCAATTCAAGGAGTAGGTTTTAAATAGAAAGGGAGTTGGAAAGGTACGAAAGCTAGAAAAGAGAATGCGAGCGTAAAAAGCAGTCCTATAATTTTGTCAGCGAAATCGGGTGAAAATCGGCGACTCAATCCGAGGAAAAACCCCACTCTTATCTTAGTTAAGATAATATTCTTCCTTGTTTTGTTGTCTCATTCAATAACCGCTTGTAAAAAAGAAATTCTTGACTGTACATCATTCGAGCAAAAAAGGCGCTTCCCTTAATACCTTGCGTGAGTGAAGGTGCGCACCTCTCTCTTCTATAAAGAAAGTCCCCAAAGCTATCCAAGCAAGGGAGTTTCCTTTCGGCAGTGGTCAAGTCTACTCTGAATGTGGTTGAAGCCGGTCATTCCAGTTCAAGGCGCGGTTTTCGTTGACGAAGTAGGTTCGGCTGATGTTGAAGTAGTCTTCGTTCTTGTGGCAGCTGTTTCTTTTTCTGTGGATGCATTGTCAAAGGCCTTTGGCAATCCCCTTAATCAAAAGACCTATCCGAGCCTTTGAACATGGGTTAAAGCGCACGCAATTGTCCTTCTATTAAATTAATAAATTAAGGATCTTAAGCCAGGTCTTTCATTTTCTTTCTTCCTTGGTCTTTATAGGAAGGGCCTTCTACTATAGTAAGTAGTCACTAAGTCAAAGGCAAGGGGCAAGGTTTCTTTTTATTCTGTTTCTGTAGTTCCTGATGAAGTTGATGAATGGGTTTCCGTTGAATCGTTTGTCGTTGCTGATTTTGTCTTTGTTGAAGTAAGTAAGGCTCTGTACTCAAAGTCTCTAAGGCAATCTTTCTATTCGTAAGCCCGCAATGGTTGACGGGTTCCCGAACTAAGATAAAGCGAAGAAAATGCGGCTTCTGATTCCGATTGATATAAATAAGAAAGAGTTGGAATCCGTTTCAAATGTAACAGCGCTTTCCCCTCTCTCTATTCTATTGTCTTGCCTTTACTGCTTCTTTCTGAGGGGAAGGGGCGAACTTAGAGTACTAAGGTAAGCAGTAGCAGTAAAATGTAGTTCTTTGCTAAAGCGTATCTATAATAGAAAGAATCCAATCTGTGCAAAAGCGAGTTGGAAAGTCCTCTATCTCATTCTTTTTCTGAATTCAGCAAAGGCTTTAAAGACCGCGGAAGCCGGAGATGGAATTTTCGTTGATGAGGTGGAAAGGTGCCTCTTCTCTTCTTAAATAGATTAATTAAATAGGCATCGCTGGTCTGACCTATTGGGGGATAGAAACGTGCGATCAAACGTATTTTACTGGCCTCTGAGGAAAGGTTCGGTTGTTTCTAAGGATTCGGCTGTTGCTGCTCTTTCCCCCTTTCTTCTTAAATCTTAAAGAAGCGGGTTCTGTTTCTATACAGCCTTTCTTTGTTAAGTCAAGTCTGTAGCTCAGTGAGGCAGGTCCGAAGAAGAAAGCGTAAGCGTAGCAGCCCTTTTCATTCATTCCTGCAATTCCATTTCTTAATAAAAAATTAAGTTAAGTAAAAAGAAGGGCGCCTACAGGCGCGTGCGAAAAGTGCCTTCCCTTAGTCCGCGATCGATGCCTTCCAGTCCTTCTATATCAGCAGTATCGATAAAGTCTCATGGGTTAGGCGAAGCTTAAGGAGTTAAGGTCTTTCAATTGGGCATAGGCAGAGCCTAATTAGTCAGCTTAAATAGTAGTAGTCGGTCTCAGCCAATGTCAGTGTTCTTTTTGTTGTTGATTCTGGCGGCCTTCGGGTGAGAAAGAATAGGAATTTTTGTCATCACAAATGGACTTAGATAGACTCATAAAATACGCAGCTATTGAAGAAGCAGCTGGAGGAACTGCTAGAAAGGTCTGCAAGCCTAGCCGCTGTTAGCACGAGAGTGGATCGGGGAATCGAAAATTCTTCTTTGATTGTTGAGGAAAGAAGCGTAGCAGGGGAAGGGGATAGCACCGGTCTTTACTCTGACACTATTCTTGTTCGAGTAGATGTCGGCATTTCCGCTGTTTGCGTATCAGCTGTTCTAGAATCTGCCTTACCTTCTGCCTTTACTAAAGTGGAAGCAGTGGTATCCTATATAAGATCAAAGGCTGCTATGCTAGCAAGAAGCAATGCGACGAAGGAGCTTTTGGACAAATCCGCTGCA
Organism: Triadica sebifera; assembly: GCA_023653625.1. Taxonomy (NCBI): domain Eukaryota; kingdom Viridiplantae; phylum Streptophyta; class Magnoliopsida; order Malpighiales; family Euphorbiaceae; genus Triadica; species Triadica sebifera. The sequence goes on from CM042896.1 coordinate 39,068,411, forward strand.
GGACAGTGGAATAAGATGGCACTATGCTTAACACATGAAAATCCTGATTGCTTACTGACTTTCTTTTAGTAAGACCGCTAAACATTCTCTTCCAATTTAGGATGTATAAAGGGGAGCCTGCAAGCTTCCACCAGTGCCATCCATGGCACAATTCATTGATGAAAGCGGCGAATTGGAAGAAATGAACCTCCAAAGTTCATATGACAAGCACATGCCCCGAGCGTTAGAGAGCTAGGCAGAAGAAAACCAAAAAGTTCACCTGTTTTGGTGCCTGCCAGCTGGATTTTGAAATCGAGAAAGAAAGAAAGACAAGACCTTTTGTCTTCCCTATTCCCCCCAAACTCAGTGCCCTAAATCCGGGAAAGACTGAGTGTCTCGAAGTCTGAACTTCCAATTCTGAGAGCAGAGCTAAAGGTGCCACTCCGGGCTAGTTTTTTAGTAGGAATCCTGGAAAAAGAGACATCAGAAAAAAGAAGATTATGCAGAGGTTTACCAGCGAATAGTGTACGAATATGCCTGAATGACCCGCTTAGACTAATAAAAGAAAAAAGTAACTTGTCCTAGTGCTACTAAAAAAAAAGAGAAAGGGTTTCCTGCTCTATCTATAATATACAGAATCCTAGAACAGGAAACCAAGGTTCGGGTCAGCCTCCCATCGCTCTAAGTGCAAGTAAGCGCAGGCGTCACTGTCTTTCAATTTCAAGAATGTGTTCGTTCCCGCGGTTTAAGTTAAATAAGTGAAAAATCACTATCGGAGGAAGGTGGTGCGGGTCCTTCTATTAAGAAGGGGCTCTCCTTTATTGAAAGAATGTTTTTTATGCTTAAATAAAAGAAGAAAGACCTACCTACTCTAATTAATTAGAGTCGGACTTGAATTGAAAAAGAATCCTAACTCATAGAATATAATTTCCCTAAGGGCTAAGGGAAAAGCGGAGATGTCACCGGTAAGAACTAAAACTTAACCAATTATGGACTTTTCTTTTGAGGCGGCAAAAGGCGGAGACCTAACGGATTTTCATTAAATGAATGGTTATTCGGGAAACGTAATGTTAACAGTAAAAACGGAGTAAGGAAGCTATTGCTGTTTAAGCTTAACTCCTATCCTCGGAAGGTCTCTAGTTATCGCTATGCTCCTAAGCTAATAACAGATTTTTGCGATGGAGATTTAAGAGATAAAGTTCCTCGCGGGCAGATGCTACTAAAAGTTACTAGTCTTTACCGGTTGGTTACTGATACCCCTTAAAGTAGTGTTAAACCGCTTTAAAGTCTAGAGGCCTTGTAGCGCCTTTTTAAGACCGATAAGACAGATGCCATTACATAGACGTCCTGGCTATGAGAAAGGTGCCAAGAGTGAGCTCAAAAGTTCCCCCTTTTCTTTCTTCTGTCAATCGTTCCGGTCCGGCAGCAGCAAGAAAGGTCTCTCTTAGCCCTCGTTAGGTAAGGCAGTTCACTCGTAAGGCCTCTATTCATACATTTCTTTCTTGATGCTTTTCATAGCTATCTTTCACAAGCATGATAACTCCATTTAAAGGGATCCACTAACCACATTTGAGGCGGACGATAAGAAGGATGTAGGAATCTCCTTTGGAGCGAGGCACTGGAAGTGTCCCGAAGCAACTCAAACGAACTAGCCACTCGTTCTTTCAATGGCCTCTTTACTTCTGATGGACCATGAGTTCTGGGCACATATAATTGCATACCGTCTGTCAGGACAATCCTCTATGTGAAGGGTTACTTGCTACGTCTCGCTGACTCCCGCCGCCCTTCGGTAGTATAGTAGGATGGATAGCAAAGCCGCCTTCGGCCCTTCGCTTAGTAAGCCCCTCTTCGAGCCTCTACTGAATTCCGCTCGCCCCGGTCGCGTTGACAAAGTCAACGACACAAGCAAGGAGTTGACAAAGGAGAACAGCCCCCCTGTTGTTGATAGAGAGCTTACTGCCCCGCCCTTTATAGTTATAGTCGCGACTGTTGTCATGGAAAAAGAGTTTGTTTTTTGTCAAAGAAGCATGCTTAACACAGCCTATAGCGTAAATTCGAGCTGCGTCTAAACTAAATTAAGGGTAAGGGCCTGTACTCTCTCTTCTGTAGATACGCTATCCCTTTTTCTATGGTATGGGGGAAGGGAAGTGAGATCTACCGATTGATTTGATATTAGATGAGCGGCCGTACTATGATCGTTCGGGAGACATGGCCCCACCCGCTACACACAAGAATGAATTGTTATGCGGTCGGTAAACTCTTTCTGCGGGCAGCCTATCAAATCAGATCACGTATTTTTTAATATGTCGTTCCGTCATGTACATGTATTCGGTCTTCCATTTTGATGTTCCTGCTCGTGCCCGGAGAGAGAATGGGCACGACTCCCCCTCTTCCCGTTCTACTGTCCAAAACACGCCGGCCATTCTAAGTTCTGGGGTTGGGTCGGATAGGACCAGACCAAATCGGCTGGATATGTGGAATCTGAACGGATCAGATCCAATCGGATCTGATCGTAGCTTCGAGTTCAGGTGCGGCCGGACCGGAAAGGAAGGGGACAGCGAACCTCCTGCCAAGAGGCCAAGGTTGCTTGCTAACTCTCAGCCACTTGTTATAAGGAAGTGCAGCTTTATTGTCGGGGGGAGGGAAGGAAAAAAGAAGGTAGATTATTCGATTCTATTTCCTCCTTTGGTCAGGATTGGCTTTAAGTGATAGAGGATGTGATTGGAATTCGTCTTTTCTTTGTTTGTATCACCGAGACACCCGAAGGGCCGGCCATATGTACCTCGGGAGACCCGGCCCATTCAAATCAAAATAGAACGAGCACCTACGACTAAGGGGAATGGAATGTCGACCACTTGGTGAAATGATCTTCTAATACGAGGGCGAGTGACTGGTCAAGTCATGAAACTTAGTCATTTTGATCAACATGGCTGCAAGTGGACTGGGTTTATGTGTTTGAACTGACTACGACCAAAGTCGTGGCTGCTTCAACCAAAAAAGGGCGACCCCTATTCAAACCGAAAGAAGTACCTCACCTCACTTACGAAGAAGTAGTAGTTAGAGCTGGGCTCCGAACTATGAGAGTTTGCTTTTGTTTCATCTTTCTAAGAGCGGTCTGTCTGATCAGGATCAGACCGCTCATGGTCTTCGAACTAGTCATTAATGGTTGGCTTCATGGGTACCCTTTCGGTATGCGTTGCGAACACTTTCATTTTTAGCGTCTCACCTTCTCTAGAGAAGCGAAACTCGAACGGATAGAGCAGATGGTCCAACTACATAACTTTTTCTTTTTCATTACTTCCATGGTCGTGCCTCGTGGCACGGCAGCACCCGTACTATTGAAATGGTTTGTCAGTAGAGATGTTCCCATAGGTGCCCCTTCTTCCAATGGTACTATAATTCCTATTCCTATCTCTTCATTCCCTCTTTTGGTCTATCTACATTCCAGGAAATTCATACGCTCCATGGACGGAGCAAAAAGTGGAGTCTTGGTCAGAGCAAGCCGCCCTATTCTATTACCAGACATAATTGGGAGAAGCTCACCCGAAACTAGAGCTAGAAACGCCTTATTTCGTTTCGTTCCCCTTCTTCATTTCCTTCTTCTCGAATCCAAGGGGGACTTCTCATATTTCGAATCTTTCTGCGGTGTGCTCTGTTTCCTATTCTTTCGTACTTTCTTCTCTTTACCACGCGATAGGTCAGCGAAGCGTGAGCGGGCGCGGAGAAGGAAGGGCCAAACACTTCGGCCTAACGGGAATGAGCAACGACGAAATGACAAGATGAGGTTTTCTTCTTTCCTCCATTTAGAAAGAAGGGTTGAAGGTTTTGGGCCTGTAGCTTTCCCCGTCCCCCCTTCGTCGGGCGGTGCTTGTGTGTGGGGTGTGCCACCAGAAATCGGGCTTGAAGTTCTCGCCTTACCAAGGAGCCGACAGCTGATGGCTGTTGGTCACGACTACTACCAAAAAGCTCCAATGAAGATGAATATTTCACATGGAGGAGTGTGCATCTGTATGTTGGGGTGTTCTTCTGTCGTGCGACCCGGCGGCTTATCTTATGTGCGACCTGTGGCCCACGCCTCCTATTTGTTTTGTTCAGGGCGGGCGGCGTGAACTCTGATTCGATCCGGGTATTCAATCCCGCCGCTGAGATGCTCAGTTGACTCCTTAACCTTGATAGGAAGATGGCTTATTCAATAATTCGTGCATAAGGGTAAGGAATTTTGGATGAACTAATGCGAATGGGTGTAAGCTTCGCTGCTCGGAAACACCCAGTGCTGACCACACTGAGAGACACGAAAGCGCAGGTAACGCCAGTTGGCGAAGTGGCGTTAAGCATCCCTAGCGGTACGAAAAGAGAGGTCGTGATGATATCATCTACGTCCGTACCGCTCCTCGTGGAGTAGATCCCGCATCCAACCAAGTCTTTGACCAGGGAACGGGAGAATTCCCACTACCGCTGGCAGGCCAGCCGGGCCGTGAGCGCGGTGGGAACGGACTTCCCAAAAAGCCAGCCCCGGGCCGGGGTCAGCATAGAATGAAGGGGACGGCCCTAACTAATGTTGTGTTGGCTTTGCGGGTTGCGGGCGGAGAAAGAGCGGGACGTGGGGACTCGGGTCGGGGCGCAGCCTAACTAAGAGAGCCATTCCATTTAGGGCGAGACAGAATGGGCGGGCACGAGCGGTCTGGTGTCCGAGCCAATTGGTCAGACGACGACTACTTCACTTATTAGATTAGTATTAGCCGCCTATCCCGGAATGAAATGGGATGGAATAGAAAGAACGCGAAGCGCTAGCGCTATAGGATTGGTTTTTTTTGGGGGGATAAGCTTGCTTCTTCACAAGCTTATCCCCGCCCCGACCGGCAGCTGCGGGGTCTCCCCATCTCTCCTAAACTTCCCCCGGTCTTCGGCCCGAGCTGTATGAGGCAGAGAACTCGTCTCACGTACGGTTCGGAGGCCGAGCCCCACCCCAGCAGTAATGGTGCGGCTTAGGTCAACTAACACAAAGAAGATACAGTTCACTCAACGATTGCCTTTGGGTTCCGAACTCCATATGGGGAAGGAGCGTTGTTGTTTGCGAGGTCTCGATCATTTACATGGACCCACTTCTCATTCCATTTGTGGGAATTTGATGATCTATAAACCGTCCCTAACGAACGATCGGCTCATCTTTGAGCATGATGAATCACTTCGTGCCGACCTCTTGCTAATAAACTTTCCGGCCTCATATGAGAATGGAAAACTGGAGCATTTTCTGCATCGGTGGATGAAGAATCGCGAACATAATAATTTCTGGTTGACCATGTTCCCAGAAAAAAGATACTTTCGAGAAACGACGAGCACGACTGAAGTGGCTATACATACAAATCTATTTACGGATCTATATGCTTCGATTGGAACTGGAAGTTCCAGAACAGGCGGCTGGTATACCACCATAATGAAACTGCCTTTTATTTTTTTTATTCGGATAGGATTTATGTTGGCTTCGTTAGGAGGCTCGCGTAGTTTGTTACGTCAGCTCCAAAAGGATAAGTTGCGTTGGCATCGAGAAAGTTCCGTGGAGTTTATAATTGCATAAAAGGAGTCAAAGTAGTGGCTGCGGCGCGTCTAGGCACTTCAGAGCGGGCCGGCAGGCGGGCGAGACAGAATGGGCGGGCACTACTAACCAAGCCAATCCTAGTTCTCGCCGATAGGCGCTGGTAGCTTGCTTCCAAGCCTTGCCAACTATAATAGTTGTGGCCATGGCCCGAAGGAGCCTTAAGCACTTGTACAATGCTCAAGTCAAGGCTCCCTCCCAGGTAAGAATCTAGTCGAGAAGATGGGGTGCAGCAATAATGAAAATGGGGTATCTGAAGAGGAAGAGATTTTACAAAGATATATGCAGGTGGAGAGAGATCTTGCTAATGAAAATTTTAGGGTCAGTGGTGGTCCCAAAAGGGGATGTAAGGAGATATTTCAACATATTGAATAAGCTAATAACAGAGAAATTCCCCCGGCACTGTCACTGGCTCTGGCTCGCCTCCACTAGAGAACTCTAAATTATGATTCTGGCCTGCAGGAGAAAGAAGCTCGACTGGACCTCTTTCTTCATATGGCCCACTAAAAAAGGAAACCGCAAACACTGACATTGCCACAAGCGGGAAGTACTTAAGAAGAAGACTCAGGAGATCCACTCTCTTAGAAGAGCTTAGGAATAATAATAATAAGTAGAATAAGCTAGCTGATCTCAAAGTGCTCTTAGCAATCGATCCTTAGTAATCGCTAAATAAGGGCCCCTCTTTGTTCACATAGATTTTTGCAGGCTCGAAATCCCCTTAGTATCTACTAAGCAAATTGCATATACATATATATATATAATGTATATATTTTCCCTTACTAGAATATCTTCTCTTAAGCTATCGAAGAAGCCAATATCTTCTACAGGACTAAACTAGATAAATTACCCTACGACTGCTGGCTTTCATTGCTTTGATGTACTTGAAGAGGAAAGAGGATTCTCAAAGGCTTTCTTCTTTACTGGCTGTAACGTAACAAGCGAAGCACTTACACTCGCTCGATTCCTTCCTTTAGAACTTAAACTGGCTCTAGAGGAGTAGGACTTGAACCCTCAATGGCTGGCTCATAATAAAGCAGCAAAGGAAGCAGGTCACTCGCTCTAACCCATATTCCATAGAGTACTTCACTTCCTCTCTCCCTTACACCCTGAAACTAGGGCTGTAACGTACTCATACCTTCAAAAGGCGGAAAAGAAAGCATAAGGAATGGATAGGTATGTAAAAAACCTCCTATATCCATGGAACCCTTTTACTCCCTAGGGATCACTCCATTCCCAACTATGGAAAAGAAACTCTTACCGACTAGGAAAACATCGTATAGACATTGTGTCTCGCAAGGAAATTGGCAGCTGGCCTAAAATAACTTGATCACATGAAAAGAAAAAAGCTTTCTCCCTGGCTCTGTCACATCCCTATAGCCAGAGTCAGTCGTTGGACTTTCTTTGCCCTTTCCCTTTATAGACAATGAAAGTGTCCCTTCATCTCGACTAGTCCTTCCTTGTTATTGCCGTAGCAGTCCCGCTAATGGTAGTCCCTGCCCCTCATGTTGCTGTGCCAGTTTCCCTGCGAGAAATCCTCCCACTGCTATTGTAGTGGCTTAACCTTTTTCGATGGCAGAAGCATTGGATGCCCTTTTTTCTCCAACACTAGATGTGCTTGATCTAGCCCTCCCTTGGAACTAGATCCCTAGCTTGGAAAGAAAAGAAATCTATAACTGGCTTACTTGCGGACTTAGCAATGGCCATTAGGAGCACTTCTACAAATATTGATATTGGGAATGCCACTACTTCAACTACTGCTTCAATGGGAATAGCAGAAAAATGGAATTAAGAAAGTCATACTTCCGGAAGAAAGGCTATATCCCTCCTAAGGACAAAATGTCTATCTTATCGTGAGCCCTAGAATCAGTTTGCCTAAAATCACTTGATGGAACAGGCTCGGCTGGATCAAAGCACTTTTTTCTGACACTCGCAACTACGGATTGGAATACAAATAAGATCTGAAAGGCCGCAAACGATGCAATAGCTTTGGACTAATCCCAATCACCCTCGCCGCGCATCACTCTTTCTAACCGTCTTTCTATTTGCTTCAGTCGGTCCTTATCAAACTGCTGATGCCTTACTGCGGCTGCTTCTCTTTCGAGGAGGCGAGTATATGATTCGTTTAGAGCCTTCGATGCTTCGGCTTCGGCTTGAGCCATAGAATTTTTCTTTTTGAGCCTTTAGTTTAGGTAGGGCCTCCGTTTCGGCAAAGAATTGCTTTACTTGAGCAAATTCCCGAAGCCTGGCATGGACATCCTGAGCATTGTGTAAGGACGATCTTTGCTCTATGAGCTGATCCAGTTTTGGATCTCCCATACTTTAGTCGTCCAGAAGTTTAAGAATGGCCTCATTGGTTGGTTGACCTTCGGCACCTGGGGCAGCCTCCGCAGCTTGTGGTGGAACCGCCTGATTGGGAGCAGCTGGCCCTAGTCGAAGTTCTAAGTCGAGATTAGCCTCGTTGGGAAGAGCGTGCCCCCCGTCCATAAAGAAGATAAGCCCAAGATCGTTACACGGTAAGAGATGAAAGAATCTCCCGGGACAGACTGGGTGGGACTCCTATTTTAAGGAGTAAATCGGATTCAATACCAGCTGATGAAAGAGGAAAAGAGAAGGAATGGTATCGACAGAGCGAGGGGCAGAGAAAGGATTTGTTCACATCTATTCCAGTCTTAGAATTTGTCCAATCGGCTTATTCGAAGAGTCAGAGCCGATCTTCCACTTGCAGCTCCTTCTCTTACTTTAGCTTTGCACCTTTCGCTCGCGGGACTGATACCGAGGAACTGAACTCCTAGTATGAATCAAAGGAATCACTATTGCCTGGCCTGGCCTACGTGTGGACGAAGACCACTTTCAACCTAGACTCCATTCCTAGCTTGCTAGCTTTCAAACTGAAGCTTTGAACCGGCTTGGCGCTACGCACCTTGCTTCTTTGACGGACTGACTTGCCCGTCTTCCTTCGCTTGCAACCTACGACCGAAGACAAGGAAGTGGTTCGCACTCACACTGATTGGAATGAGACCGTTGGCTCCTGGCTGTCAAGAGGCTAAAGCCCTTGCGAGAACCTTTCATCCGAGTCTCTTTTGCTCTTTATGGTTTCAGGCATCACTTTGCTTAAGACATCGAGTTCGAAGTGGGATAGAGAGAATGAGCTCTGTGAGCTACTGTCTCTTACATCCCGAATCTACTTATTGATACCCTTACTTACGGAGAAAGATCCATTCTTTATAGCCGTTACGAAAGCTCCCGAAGAGAAAGAGGGCTTTGCTGCTTGACTGCGTGAACCAGGTCCAGGTCTTGCATTTGCATTACCGCTGTTGACGTCCCATCGAGTTAGCTAGTTAACGGTGAAATGGATTTAGGAAAGAATAGCAGGCAAAGTCAAGTCCTTGCTACTAATTCCGGGTAACATTTTGTATTCCTTAAGGTCACAGGCGAAGCTGACTTCCTGCGGTAGCCCCTAGGCTATGTGACCAGCAGTATCTATTTCACTTTCAAAGAGACTTTTGTCAATTTAATAGTTGGAGTCAAGCATTCTCCGAGACCGAGAAGAGGAAGCAGGGAAATCGGTAGCTATTCTCTCGTAGCGACTCCGAACGAATGCTTAGTTTGACCAAGAATTGCCATTGCCTGAGGCGAACGAACGCTTAAGGAAAGGCTATTTCTTTCTTTCTTCGACTTCTACTATGGATCCTGAAGCATATATTTTCCATGCAGGAGGAGTGGCGGTATCTTCGGTATCAGATCAGCGTGACTATTTGTATTCCACGTCACTAAGGGTATGGCACGTCACCCTGCAGGAAGCGGTACCAGCGATATTCCTAAAAATGGGACTAGCGGTAGTAGCTCCTCTAACGGGATGAAAGGGGACTGGTCCACGTGGGTATATAGTAGTGCGGACTTGGTCCTACGGTAAATGCATCTCCCCTCGGAGGAGCGTCACTAGCGTATGAGTTAGAAACGGTACGAAGCGGGAGTAGCTTCTTTTTATAGTGGAGAAAGTTTCTGGCTTATTATATTAGTCCGAAGGTCAGTTAAGCCGGGGCGATTTTCCACGGGCGGTCTAAGGACCTTTCTGTCCCAAGAGCAAATCTCCATCCAAAATCCATGGTACCCGAGCCTGCGCACTTGAAGCTCCTTGCTCAATCAGATGTTCCGTCGCTACTCTAAAAAGAGTTCCACCCGCGATCTTATCTATAGAAAACGCGCGAAAGCAAGGGCTCATGTGTGCTAGCGCCTATCGAGGTCCCCAAACAAGGCTTTCCCGGCCTGTTCTTTCTGAGCCTCCTTCTCCTTGTCCAAGGTCCGGAACTTCATTCAACTACTACTACCCTGCCGTCTTCAGTGTCAAGGGCAGGGCTGGTACTTTGATAAAAGAGATCCCCCTTTTCTATTTAGTTAGAATTCTCAAACTCGGATGGCCAGTGAGGGGAAGTCCGATAAAGGCCCAACTCTAGACTGTCACTCCTGCCCCAGCTGCTTCTTCGACCACAGGTTACTCAAATAGTAAGACGAGTCCTCCTCCTTCTGGGTCTGGTCTCTCAAGCCTGTTGTCGAGAACCCAGGGCAATTCAATTTCTCCAGAAAACCGGGGATACCTAGCTTGTTTTCTTTCCGAATGCTGGCAAATCCGTACAGGGTTCACTTCCTCTAATAGAATCTCAGCCTCACTTCTATATATCTGGTCATCAACCCCAAACACAGCCTTCTAACCACCCTGTCCTCCCGAACGAAAAAGCCCGCAAGCAAGTCCTCATAGGTGATTGGTTATCGAGGGTCTCTAACGCGTGTTTTTTCTTACCAAGATTTTGCCTTTTTCAAAGTCTTTGGCTACTAAGACTAAGTCAGGGCCCGATGGGACATATCTCAGGGTTGGCCCCTTTTTGTCCCACTGGGAACTCCATCATAATCCGAGGACTCAACTGAGTAACCGTCGTTTTCTGCCGCACCAACTGCAACTCCAGCCTCTATTTCACCAACAGGTATAACCTTAGAATAAGTAGCAGGGTCTCCCTACTTCCCTCTAGCTAGTCCTTGTCCTCGTCTTTGCATGGATTGTAGAGATCCTTCTCTTATTCTGCTTCAATGTAAAGCTCTTCCTCTTTCTGAGTGAGGTCTCTCGAGCATCTTTGCTCCCCGGGGTAACGGCGACTATAGAATACGAATTCATCTTTCCCGCTCTCGCAACAAAGCCGGCATTCTGATTGATAACTCCGGAGACTCCCTCTATCTTTGATCTTTATAGTAGTTTCCTCGAGGCTTTCAAATACAGCTTAGTCAACCTCTTGCCCCGAAAGCAACCTCCATAGGATCTTTCTCTTGGTGTGGGGATTCAGGTCTATCAAGAGTTCCTTTTGATCGTGGAATACTGATAACGGTTTCCTCCGTATGAGGTTACACAGGGTTTTGGTTTCCGGGGAAAGACTTCCTGGTCATGGTGTCTAAATAGACGGTAGAGTTCGTAACGGTACTAACGTCAAAGCGGGAAGAAAGGGGATTAGCCCAGCAAAGAGTAAGGCGGCGTGCCTTGTTTTGTTGTGAGATAATTCCTTCTATACCGGTTAAGCTGTAATGCTTAGTATGCCCGAAGGCCTTTGAACTCCGTAGGACGGTTAGACGGTAGGCGTACCAAGCTCCGCAGGACGATTGGTTTATGGCTAGAGAGAGTCTGTTTAATTGGATTAGTAGTCTAGCTTCAGTGCACCGAAGGAGTTTGAAGCCAGAGCTCCCCGGCGCCCACATATAAACGGGGGGCTGGGTTAAGAAAGAATTATTTATTCTCTTCCCCGCTGGCGTCTACGTCTAAGCTCTCAAGGACTCGGATTAGTCAACAGAAATGAAATCCAAGGTAGCTCGAGCGAGGAGCGGAGCCTAGCCCTATAGAATCTTCTTTTTCCCTCTGCTTTGAATAGCTAGAAGAAAACTCATTTCTCATTCAGAGCTCTTGTCGGTAAAGTAGATCGAGGGAGAGGCTGCTTGAGTAAGATCAGTAGGGGAGTTCACACCGGGACTGTAAAGAACCCACACCCTGAACCGGGGGAAGGCGAGAACGACCCAGGGAAATGGCGAAGTAACGTAAATCGACTCCCTATTCTAGTCCAGACCTTACAACAAAAAATAATGAATAAGGGACTGACTTCTTTATTTACAAGGATCCTGAATAAATCGCACACATGCTCCCAGGACTTCACGAAAAGAGGAGGCACGCAGGTAGGTATACCAATAGAAAGCACCGCGGGTAAGCGACGAGGGAAATTGCCTCAATAACAAACAAGTTTTTGTTTCCAGAAGTATCCCCACGCTGAGCGATGAACCTCGCCAAAATGCTCTTATGGAGAACCCATTCCATCTTTTAGGTTCAATTTGGGCAAGATGTATCCCGCTGGGGTATGGCTCGTAGTAACCTCTGTAAGATTAAGATAAGGAGGATCATAGGGTAGGTAACCTTTTCACCATTCTTTTATAATGGTACCTTCAAGTAATCAGGTCTCTTCATCCTTATCGGGCACTCCCCACAAGAGAGAATTCTTTTTAGCCTCTGAGAGAGGATACTCCAACAAGAAGAGCCTAACCAGGCCTTGAGATAACAGCCCATAGGGTAGGGTAGGGTAGGTAGGGTAGGGTAGGGTAGGGGTAGGGTAGGGTAGGGGTAGGGTAGGGTAGGGTAGTCCCTACAGAGCAAAAATGAAAGGCCTTCATCGGAATACCGAGTCGCTCGTATATGGCGATCACAAGATAGCACGCTGCAGCATTCGATCATAGTTATCCCGTGCGGCAGGACTCATGCTAGGAGCGTCCGGGGCACTCCCACCCCAAATAGAAATAGAAGGGGAACCCTTTTTCGTCATCAGGTGGTTACTCACACATATCCTCACCACACCATCCCGAGATTGAACCGCTAAAGAATCGTTTGACTTTGAATGCCGAAACCCCTCACTTTGAAAGCAAGGAAGAAACGAGCTTTTCACTCGCGAAAGAAGTCACCACTCGTGCAAGAGCACGGCTGGCTCCCTGGTAAGATGAAGGGTCTTCCCCAGAAGAAGAGATTAGTACTGGAAGGTGAAGATGAAGGAAGGGCTATAACAAAGTAAAAACCATTAAATTTATAGGGGGTAAAGAAAGAAATACGAGCAATCCGCGGGCCCCTATCTCTTAAAAAGAAGAGGATAGATAGGTCTACGAGTTGAGACAGAGAAGTTCTGACTAATCAAGTAGGAGTTTACCCACGAGAGTAAGAGGCAGTACCACACCGAAGAAAGCAGGGATAGGTGCAGTCGCATTCGATCGAGAGCCTGATACCTTTATATATGGGTATCAGGTGGAAAGACAGAGTGCCTAGAACAGACTTACCGAGACAAGAGCCTTCTTCAGTAATCAACCGAGCGAAAAGCCAGCCCTTTTATTATTAAGGTAAACACTACGAATCTAATAGAATATCTATCTTTCTCTCTTTTAAAGCTTCCACGGAATAAGGAACTTCTTCCCGATCTGACGCTTTAGCATTTTTCGTTTTAAAAAGCCATTTCCCTCATTTTGAACAGTGCTTAGCTTAGGTCGACTAACCGGACCCCGGTGAGATAGCTTTCTTAAGGATTGGCTGTCCTACTTACCATGCTTTCCATGCCATGTGCTTCCTCCAATACTGGAACCGGGGCTGCCTTATATAGTCAAGCCCGTTCCTCAACAAGCTAATTAAGGGAAGTGGAGGCAGTCTCTGTCTCTTAAAAGAATTCGAGATCTCGGGGTCGGGTCGAGGAAGTAGCAATAGTCGAAGTCAAAGTGGAAGGAGAACCAATTCGAGTATTAGGCGAACTTTCAAATGCACTTGCTCTGGCTTCTTAACTTAAGAAAGATTGAGACTTTTAGACCAAGCTTTCAAGCGGCAAAAGCAGTGGGCAGGCACTAGTTCCGGAACTTAAACTCTCGGTGAGTCAGGAAGTGATGGTGGTAGAAGGAATCGGAACTTCTTCTGTCTGCCCCAGGGGAGCATCTGTTGACTTATCGACCAGAAAGCCTTTGCTATTATATAGTCCTCGGCTCTCTTTCATAAGACTCGTGTAGTCCACCCTAAAAAGAGCTAAACTTTTAGCAGGAAGTGACTTCTTTTGAAGCGATAAGCAGATTGATTGATTGCTCGAAAGAGCCGTACCTAGCTAAGGGAAGAACTTTTCCTTTACTGATTGGAATGATATTATTGAAATGATATTCCTTTTTTTTGCTTGCATCTACCAGAAGAGGGAGACGTGGCCCTAAGTTTAGGTTGAGACGGGCCAGCCCGAGCCAAGGACTAACAAGCAAGAGAGACCGAGATTGCATACCCGGTGCCTTTTTGCATGTGCAAGCACAGCAAAGCCGTTTTTTGAGCAACTCAATAAGTAGATTCAAGTTGTGTGCCATTTTTGAGAGATTTTTTGTTTTTCTTTTTGTTTCTAAATGTACTCAAATCGTGTATAGCATTTGGTTCAGAGTAAAGCTTTTTGTCTAATTGTGAAAGCCAAGCTGCAACTGCCCCAATGACCTCTCCAAGCAATTCAAAGATTTCATGCATGTTGCTTTCTCTGCCTTTAACGGACAGGGCTCAGCAGTTCACATTGTTGATTGGTGGCAATTCAAGACCTTTGGGTTTCTTCTCTTCGGTGATTCCTATGGATACCATCGAAGAAGGGGACTCTTTCTTGTGCTATTCTGAGGATTCAAGCATCAACGATTACCCCCTTTGATCCTCATGAAAGAAGAAAAAGGCAGTAGAGATGGCTCTTGGATTGGGAGGTTTAGCTGCATTCTTCTTTTTCCTATTTGAAAATGAAATTCTTGCTGCAATCTCTTATTTCCTGATAAAGAAGAAAAGACTGAGGGTCAGAAGAAAGAGAGAAGGCCTCACATGTGGAGTTCAAACGAGTAGAGTACCCTCATGTTACTTGCTGAGATAAGATTAGCCACAATGGGGTTTGATCGAAACAGAATTGTTGGTGAAGGGGCATCCGGTCTATAAGGGGTTTCTTCCATCTGGTGGAGAAGTGGCTATTAAAAAGGTTTGAGGAGGGCCAACGGAGTTGATTGCGTGCGAAATCCTTTCACCACTGAGTTTGAAACAATGGTGGGTTGTTTACGGCACAAGAACTTGGTTCAGCTTCAAGGATGGTGCCGTGAAGATACTGAGTGAATCCTAGTTTATTATTACTTACCCAATGGAAGCCTCAGAAAGATTCTCCACGGAAACTCCAGTTTGACGAGAGTCCTGTCATGGAAGCAAAGATTGAATACAGTTTTTGGGGTTGCTTCGGCTCTTGCTTATCTTCATGAAGGTCAGCGTTGCATTCAAAAAATTGGAAAAGAAAGAAGGAAGTGTCCATAGCTGAACACATGCACGTCGGACTTATTTCCTGTTAATATATATATAATGGACGATTATCCGAAAATGACGGGAAATCGACCGCTTCGCATAGACTGTATATCTTTTAATCGAGAAGAAGACCAGGGATTCTAAAGACGAAACTTAACTTTAATAACTTAAAGAAAGAAGAGAGACCGGAGAAGACCTTGGCTTTACGACTTTTCAGTTATTACTAATCCTTCCCTTCTTTCTAAGCCTGGACTAATGCTTTCTTATGTCTGTCATTAGCTTCAGGCTAGTGTAACGGAGGGCTTCCTTGCAAGAAGCTTTATAGTCAAGGGTGAAACGGCTTGTTTGGACTTGCAGCTAAGGCGAGAAATCGGCCTGCACTTTAGATAGACTTTAGCTTTAGAGTTATAGGCTGCGACGGTGGAAGTAGAGAAGATGAAATCATCATCCTTTATTCAGGGTTTCCATCCGAACTAGCTCTTACAGCAAAGAGCACTAGCTACCTTTACAGTTCGCTCTGTCAGTCCACAAGGAAGGCCTTTCTCGCTAGCGAAAAAGTCTTATTCTACTCGCTTTCTCTCTTTCTACCGGCTTGAAACAATTACTCCAAAGAGTCACTTCCTTAGGCTTAGGAGCTGCAGGCCTGCCCTAATCGAATGAGTGGCTACACGCTCTTTTCCCGAGGAGAGCATTTTCATTCAACCAGAAAGAAAGGAATATGCACTTATTCGCTTTTTTTTCTAGGACGTATTAAAATGAAGGGTTTTCTACTTTCCTATGGGTTCTGCCAAGCCCCTTCGTAAAGCACTAAAATGACAATGGAAAGACTCCTATTTCCTTCCTCGGTGAAGTCACTAAAGAAAGGAAGCAAGTGAAGCGGTGGAAGAAAAGCTATGTCTTAAAGCTAAGCCGTTGCAGCAGGGGATTTTTCTTAGTAATAGGTGCTCTTTCATTCAGTAGCTGCAATAAAATCTTATATTATTATCTAATAATAAGATTACATCTCAACGAGCTCTGAAGAAGTAGCTTCAGCTGCCTTTCCAATGGCCCTGGCTACTAGCATCTCCTGCTTGAGGAATAAAGACTATGCCAACCGATCGTCAGCATCAGCATCAAAGCCGAGATTTGGGATTGAAAGCACCACTATTCAAGTTTCATCCAAGGGAAAGAAAAATAACAAGATAATGGGCCTCCACTCTTTTCATCCCTTGACCTCTATAAAGAGTTAGAACACCTTTCCAAACTAAGGGAACATAACATCCAATGGGATATGCCTTAGTCTGGCTGACAGAGAAGGTGCAGAAGCACTTAAAATATAAAAGTAAGGAGCTTGCTGGATGCAACAGAATTAAAAAAAACTCCTTCGCTAAACCCGATGGGAAGGACTAGGATTGGGAGAAATGAGATAATTTGAGACTCGAGATACCCCTAACTGTTAGACCCGGTAGAACTGGTATTAAAGTCAGCCCTCGTACTAGTGAGGGAAAGATTATGGAATACACCGTATAAGAATTTGTGGTATCCCCGCGATAGCACTGTCTTTTATAATACTGATAGCAATAGTCCTTTTTATCCTTTATCCTTTCTCCTGCAAGGTATAGAACTGCTAAGGGTACTGGTCCTGCTCGCTTTGGTTCTGCTTCTGTGGTGACCAAGAAGCAGGTTCTGAAAGACAACCAGCCATTGAGAATCACTATTGTGGTTCCTAATCGGGATGGAGATTCCGGTCCGGTGTAGGGGACACCTTCTTCATGATCTAGGGCTCAAATGTAGCCTGCGCTAAGCAGGGACCTCTTTGGTTCCATCTGTCCACATTATTCTTTCATCTAGGGGAATTCGGGCTTGATTGTTCCGTGTAGTCGATTTGCTCAGTACCCTCCCATGAACAGAGTCCATGAGCTCGAGAAGAGAAGTCAGGCCTTCGGTCAACCAAGAGAGGTCCAGCCCTTCCTAAGAATTCTGAATTCGTTGCGTTCTTCTTTCGAGCTGATCAGTCAGCTTCCAGTTACCCAACCAATCCTGTTGATCCTGACCTATGGAAAGGGGTTTTGAGGTAAGAGAAGCCCTCGTCCGTCTTTGGGTGACCAGGAGAGTCAGCCGGAGATAGGTCCGTGTTTTCGTCAGGGGGTAGCTCGTCAGTACCAGGTGTTGATCTCAGTCATCCAAAAGAGAGGGGTTCTGAGGACCAGTTTTACATCTCATTCAAGAGAGAGTGAGTCATCCATCCAATTCCTATGTTCACCGAGGGGCCCGAAAAAGAGAGTGAGTTAAAATGATGCACTACACGTCCGCCATTTGATTTGGACCCTACGAAAGCAAGCCCCGAGCCGGTCCGTACCAACCAAGAAGATTGGCTTCATTTGCCATGTTGAGGGCTCAAAATCATGTAGGAAAGCAAGCATGTGCAAGATCAGGATACAAATGTTGAGGTCTTCCTGGATGGATTGACCTACGACTGATTGACTCAGGCCCTTTCTCACTGACTTCTTCCTTCATTCGGAGAAGTCATCAAGAATGGAACTAGTGGAAAGTCGTATGCAGAAGAGAAGTGAAAAAATGGGCAAAGACGAAGACTTTGGAAGCGAAAGATGCACCGATTGACGCTCTTCCAGCCCAGCTGCTGTTTATGTTTTGAATAAGGTTTTGTTTTCTTTCACTGCCCGTGCTACATCCGGCCAGCATACAGCCGTTGGGTTATAATGTTCAGGCACAGTTGCCCACGATACTGAGAATCCAATGAATACGCAAATGAGCAAGACGAACCAACTATCCCGAATACAGGAAAAACAAGCTGAAATTAAAAATCTTCCCGCTTTCTCCTTCTTTTAGCAGCACTTTTCATCCCGCCTCTTCTTTCTGCCTTTCCCTTTCCTTTATGATTATCTTTGTTTATTCTGACTTTTTGGCCTAGAATGTACGGTATCTGACTAGCATTTGCTGCGGCTGCTTTCCGTATTTGCGCTAAAGGTACTTGATCCCTCTTCATTCTTAGCTTCCTTTCCAAAAACTGCACTCTTTCGGTCACCTTCCACAATGAGGTTTCAGTCTGCGATCTCCGCATTGCTTCTGTAAACTCCGGTATAGTTCCCCTCCCCTTTAGTTCCATCAGTGGGTTCCTCCATTCTCTTCTCGGTATTCTTTGAATGTGTTGACTAGTTTCGCCTTCACCCCAATCTGTAATACGTGGGAATCTCCTCATCCTCTGACTCCCCTTTAACATTATCTTTTGTGCGGGACTTCTCTGTTGACGATTATCAGTATTTGGATTTACGGCTCTCATCCGTACACGAAGCTGTGGCACCCCATGAATTTCTTGAACAGAGCTATCATTACGCAAACTATCTCTCCTTAAAGTGGCTCCAGCTCCTTCTGATTGACTTCTTTTCTTCTTCAAAGCGATGGAGTAGCTATGATGAATCTAACTCCCTTGATTCGCCTCAAGTGGAATCGCTTTATAGTTGAAAAAAACCTTCTCCCAGTTGTTCTGTGTTGCTGCCAGGTTATTGAAAAAGTTTAGTAGATCGAAATGGATGTCGATTCAGGGATTTAAGTGCTAAGGAAAATCTCACGCTCGAAAGCGAGTCACCCTAAACAGCATCCGTTCGCTCCCACTCTTGCGAGCTCGAACGTCAATAGCAAGACTGATTACCAATCCCGGGGAACAGCTACCCCAGCAGAACCTGCAGTTTATCTACAGAAGCTTCGATATATGAAAGAATCTACCAAAGTTCGAAGTAAATTGATAGGACGAATTCTCAGGTTGAATCGAAAGGATAGTGTTAATCCCAACATGAAGGAACATTCCTGCCTTCGAAACTGGTTCAGGTGTCTATTTACACACTGACTGATAAAACACTAGCAGGGTAAGAAGCGATGTTGGTGACAAGACCTAGTAGGAATGAACGGAAAGGCTCGTTGAGACCTTTTCTTTTCCTGTTCCTCAAGAGATAGGATTACATAGGGATTCCACTCACTAATAGTGAAGGATAGAAGTGACTCTCCGCCCAGGCCAGGAGAGAAAATAGCATACTTTAACCAGTAACCGTAGCTTTCCTAAATCCTTCAGCTGCTTAGAAACTCCTCGCGTCCTCCTTCTTTCATTCTTTGTTGGCTCGCAGTGAGGGATATCGATTACTGGTCGTAAGGGGCGGGATATCTGGTTCAGCAGCAGATCCTAATTACCCTTCTGGTGACTCCGTAACTCATTGCTTCCTCTCTTTTCAAAGCTTGTGGGTGCTCTGCTTCAAGAGTATAGTCTATTTATCATTTAACGGATTGCCGAGCGGAGAAGCGTTAACTACTGGGATATCGGGGAGTTCCTCTCCAGCTACTGGAACTTCCCTCGCTACATGAGCTATTATAAGTACAGGTACACAAACTACATCCGCTATAGTGGAAACAATGGCATCCGTAGCTTCACCCCTTTCTTTTGAATGGGGCATCAACAGTAAGAAAGTCAGTAGTAGTGGTGTGGTACCATCTCTAGTTCTTTACTGATCATGTATATTTTCTGCAGCAAGGGACGGAAAGAAGTAGATCAGTAGGAATACCGGATTGGCAAGGGCAGATAACAAGGAAATAGAGAGTGACAAGACAATTCTAGGAAAAGAATGAGTAACCACCTTCTACATCTACAAGTTCATTAAAAATTCACTGCAACCTAAAAGAAAAGAAGGAATAGCGGGTCGGCAAAGCTGCTAAATCTTACCATATGGTGGGGTTAAAGATGAGTTCCTTTCTTCCACTGAATTGCCTCAACTTGCTTCCTTTACTGGCTGAGCTAGAGGATGCCATGCCTATTTATTTTGTTTGACACTGAAATGAATAGCTAACTGGCTTAGCTGCCTGTCCCAGAAGTAGAAGCAAGTTAATATTTTTATAATAAATAAAGAAGAAGTAAGCTTTGTGTCACTGGTACTGATCTGATGGGGTAACCGTACCTTTACCTGCTTGTGGGGTATCCCCAGCCTAATTCCTTCCGTTCCTACTTGATCGAGTTGTACTTCTAAAAGAAATCAATCCAACAACCAATTCCATCAAAGTGAGTGTGTGAAGTAAAGATAGACCTGAAAATAGAAAATTAGGTTACATTGGTTTCGAAGGAAGTAAATAGGTAATGCAACTCGTTCATCAGCCAGTTCTAGAAGGAAGTAACTCTCACCACCGGTAATATAAGAATGAGAGGAGGACGCCGCTAATGAGGTTTCCGGTTCTACTTTACACTTTTCAAGTAGTTGGTGAGTACATCCGGTATCCCCCCGGTACACCTGTAGTTCTAAATTCATGTTAGAAGGCTCCGAGTCCGCAACGGTTCGAATCAGCTATGATTCGAAAGATTGAATTCCTGTTCGAACTGTTGAATCAGTCAGGGTTGTTGTACATTTATTCTTTCTATCTCCATCCGGTAAAGCAGTAGAATCGGAATTGAATGTCAATCCGGTACTACCATCTCAGCAGTCGAAAAGGAGCCTTCACTAGTCATAATGGGCTGGGCCTTGTATCTGCATATGAAGGAAGCGTCACTCCGCATCTTTAGTTCGTGAGTTCTCGAGCTGCTATGTAGCGTATCAACAGGGCAAGCTAATTGGCTCGATCTTTATCGTAATCGTATAAAGGCCTCGCGTCAGATATTGGTTGCGCTGATCGGCGGCTTGCAACATCACATCTGGAAACGATCGATCTATGAACCTATAGCTTTCCGCGTAGAAAGACGTCAAGTCAAGAAAGCTTTTTTAAGATTTAAAAGGGTTCATCAACCGCTATCCCGTCAAGCCATAAAGAAAGAAGCAAGTCAGGTTATTCGCTCTTGAGTAGGCTTTTGGTCAGTTTAGCTCTAAAGATCTCCTTTTGATTCTTAAGTAGGGGGCACTCGGGATAGTTAAGTCAAGCTAGTTCAGTTCTCGGTTGGTGGATCAAAGAATACATCTCCAGGGTAGTCGTTCCAGCGGCTTAGCTTAGATCAAACTCCTTATGTTTCGGGCGTTTAGCTAGCTTAGAGAATAAAGAAATCTATCTCTAAATCTAAAAGCGCTACGACTATTTTAGGTTAGAGGAAGGTGAAGAGAGAATAGCTTAAATAGCTAGTCGGGTAGGCAAGTGCGGGTGGCTGTGGTCAAAGTGAATATGTCTTGTTTCGGTTAGCGGTTTTGGCTCTCCGGCACCGGTAAACTCTTTCTATTGCAGGGGGCCTATGGAGTTTGGGGATGAGTGCTGGCACTTTACTGTCCAACATTCAAGTTTCTTTCATTCCCCTTACTAGATCAAAGGGGGGCATATGTGGGACTAACTAAACGAAGTAGAGTTGAAAAGCTTATTGGGTAGGAACCTCCCCTACGGATTGGGTTAAACTGAACTCCGAGGGTGCCTACAAGTCTTCAGCAGGGGCTAACTCCACCGAAACTAATCGAAGCTAATGCCATTAGGAGAGGAAGAAACTGAGCTTAGCTCACAAGTAGAAGGGTTTCAAACCGCCTTGGTTCTGTTTCGGGGATTCCATCTCCTCCGATGGCTTGGCTCGGACAATGGTTGATGGAACAGTCAAATCCGAAGTGGAACTCGAATGAAAAATAGCGAAGTACATGAATTCTCTATCTATCTCTTTCCTTAGCTGAGAGAGAGGGAGTGAACTCTCGACATGCAGGCATATCGAGTATGTTCGTTCAACCCTAAGACAAGACAATTACGGGGAGGACGTACGTGTTCTCGGGCGAGTGCGGATGTAGTCTCGGTTAATATACAAGATCATCAACGTGTACAGTAATAGGATGCGATTGCAGAGCCCTTTTCTTAGTCACCTTTCGGAGTGGTTCTGCCTCTATTTGTTAAAGTCCATAGCAAAAATGATAAAGGCATGACCGCGAGAGAAAACAAATGCAAATGAATTCGATTCCATGGGTGGAGGGTGGGAAGAAGCAATAAAGCACAGTGCACCGAGATGAATGAATTTTTCTTAAAAGAATGAAGCTTGGAATGAATGAATCTCCAAATAAGGATGGTGGGTGGGTTCCTGGTAGAAGAAAAGTAGAAAGTGGTGGGCCCCTTACCCTCAAAAAGTAGCACCTGCTATTGGAGAATAAACCTCTCTTGCCACGGCTGTAGGAACGGAACGAAGAACCGTACCGTCCAACCCCTTGTATATCGATCGAAAAAGCAGCTGCAAATGCTATGAGTGGTTCTTCCTTCCTATCCCATCTATCTATAAGAGTTGCTTGATTGATTCGCCTCCATCTCTAATAGGACTGGACTAAGTTCGGGCAGATCGGAGTCTCATTTCAATGAGTTTTGGCCCACACACCTCTAAGAGGAGGGAGAAGTTCCCAGCTATAGTCACTGCCATGCCCCTTTTTAAAAGCCTCGTCTTGAGATCAGATTCCCTTGCTCGACTAGTAGCAGGTTTTTATTCCTATCATCTTTTTGAGAATTCAACATCCAGTTCATAGAGAACTGCCTACTCCCACCTCGAACGAGAAAGAGATCTAAGGCATCTTTGAAGAAAGTCAAGCAGGAATAGATGGCCTGCCCCTAGCTCTAAATAATCTCTATACTTTGCTATCACAGGAGTGCTTTCATTCCCATTCCCTGCCACCCGCTTCTATAATTGGCTGTTCCTTATCGGCATCTCAAGAAAAAATCTTTCATGATCCATTCCGGAATTGGATAGAGAATAGTTGGGATATTCCATTCCACTGGGAAGGAGAGGCGAGGGTGACATCAGAAGCGAAACTCGAACGGATAGAGCATCGCATTGAGAATTGACTCGTCGGATTAACCACTTAGACGGAGAGTTCCCCATATTCCCATTTCATTGGCAACTGAAATAGATCTAAACGGATTGCGTGGTACCCCTGGACCGAAGTAAGGGCTTCCAAAATGAATTGAAAAGAATATCAATGAAAGGCCGAGATGTAGCCTATGCGGAGCAAGCCGGAACTGGCTGAGATGAAGAAATATTCGACACCGATGAAATGTTTGAAAACATAGACAACGGAAGAAGTCACTCTCAATCCGATCTAGCAAGAAATGCTCTACCGATAAAGTAAGCGAGAGAGCTCATTAAGAAGGCCATCTTCCATCCGCCTTACTTAGATAGGCGAGGCTAGTACGAGACTCCGAACCACGACGGATAAATCGACGAATCTTAGGAAATAGAATGGGACGGGAGGGCCTAAAAGACCTTTGTTTGATTAAATTTTCCAACCTTTCTTTTGGAACCAACCTGGAATGCAAACAAGGAAGGAAAGGGCAGAAATCTCCATATCTGATCCAGGAAAAAAAAACTGACCTTAGCAGTGATAGGGATAGCATAGCTGTAGACAGGGGAAGGGGCTTGCTTACTCGGAAGAGAAAGGACTGAAGGTTAATGTATTCATGGATATGATTCGATTCTCTGATCGGAGAATGTAAGGTATGAACTCCTAAGAGGAGGAGAGGGAAGATATAAATTTATACAAGAAAGATCTATATCAGACATTTTATGGGCTTACTGAGGTCTTTAGTCTTTACTTTTGATAGAGGTTCATCTGTCCTTCCTTTCCTCTAGCAAGGCCTACTTCTGATTAAGGATTTGAAGCTTCATGGCCTTCTTCCTCAGGAACACATAAAGAAAGATTTAACAAAGAAAAAAAATCTGTATTTAACAGAAAACGGGGGGGAGCTGGTCTTACTGTTAGACACAGTAAACCACCTTATACACGTTAGGAATTTAGGAAGAGTAGTACCGATAGCCTTAGTATGAGTTGAACCTTTCTTATTCTTAGTCCTCTTATACAAGCTAGCTCTCTTATCCGCTTGCCTCGGATTACTGGTTATGTTATTTAGGCTCTTCTTACTTAGCACTGTCAGATCAAATGATAAGAATAGCCTTTGCCAACTAACCCTTATCCTATTAGTAGAACTGCTAGTCTTCTAAGCCTGTTAGTTATTTAGTTATTATGCTAGGTAAAAAGGGGGAGCTTAATAAATTCAATACCAGTTTTGAACTATTGTTAGCATGTTAGCTCGCTAGTAGTACTGATATAATAGATTAGGGACTTCTTAACACATATTAGGAAACTCTAAAGTGGGAAGAGCCAAAAAGAAAGAGAACTCCCATTCGATGCCAGAACCAGATGGCCTTATGAAATTGGATAGACTGGAAGAGATTATCCTTTTACAAGAGATGCTTGCACTTCAACTAATTCCCCAGCTGCCCTAACCTTTTCTGTCTGATGACTTGCTAAGAAACTTTTGAGCCCTAGCTGCCCTTTACCTAGCGCTTAACCTCGCCGAGACTGCTTTGAGAGACTGCTAAAAACGAACTTGACTTGCCCCAGCGACTCCTTTGATTTGCTTACTAAGCCCTAGCTTACTAGAAAAAAAATGGATTTCAATTGGGGGTAAATTATTACAGCTTGAAAGGCTTGAAAAAAGTTCAATTCAACAGGCGTGTAACTGGTTGAGCAAAGGACTAGAACTACGGGGTCCAGTACTAGTATCCAAGCTATCTTGACGGGGACAGGTATTACTATTTAGGGAAAGGGTATGCCTGGCTTGGCTGGTATTATTGGGTATTTAGGGAAAGGGTATGCCCTGGCTTGGCTGGTATTATTGGGAGGACTCTTAGACACCCGCTTGCCGTCTTTCCTGCTTTGCCATTTGACTTGTTTGCTGCAACTTATGGGGCTTACCCTGAGACTGCTCACCAGGACTTCCAGATGTAGTGTATACTGGGACTCAAGATGCTAAAGTGTCTAGAGCTAACGATCTCCCCCGGGAACTGCTTGAACTGCTACTCTAACAACCCCTCGCGTAAAGGATATGGTTAGATTTGATCTGCTCTCAAGAGAGAGCAGGATTGACATTTACAGGTTATCTTGCTAAGACGATTCCCCTGAAAGCATTCGATTCTCGTCTATCACTGCGTAACCAAGTCTGTAGTGCTATCCACTAATAGATGCATGATTGATAGAAAGAGGATTGAAATTGGCAAGAACATGTGTAAATAGAAAGAAGAGAAGGGGAAGAAAATTGCAGTTATGCCAAAATGAAAGTGTCGATTTCCGGAGTAGGAAAAGGTCCCTCGAATGGCATGGCTGAACGTAAAAACTGTCACCTTCTTGAGGGTTGCCAGATGCCCTACTTAAAGAGATGGGAGTTCCTCCTTTGAATCGAGAGGTTTGGAGTGAAGCAGTGATGACTGCTGCGTTTTTAATCTTTTGGGTTGTGACTCCCATCTTGCAAGGCGCGTTAGCCCTCCATGTTCTTCTGGGGAAAGCACCTCACTATCATCGGCTTCGAGTATTTGGGTGCCTTTGCTTGACTCTCGTGCCATACGTGCTTCGCACTTCAGGACACCTTTCACCCCAGTGCCTTTCTCGGTTATCCGGCCACTCAAAAGGTAACTATCTGTTTTGATCTTTTTGCTCGGAAGATGATTGTGTCTCGGCGTGTGCGATTTGTGGAAAACAAACTTGGATTCAGTTACTCTAGCTCGTCCGGCTCCCCGGCTGCCCCTCTTAAGGGGGAGGTATGGACAGGTTATGATGAGGGCCAGCCTGTTCATATGGGTCTTCCTCCTTTTCTTACCTCGGGACTCTCCAGCCACGTCTACTTCACCTGAAGACTTGGTTGAAAAAGAAGATTACATTGTCCCACTCAGCTCTCCAATGCGCCGACCTCTACTCACTGACTCTCGTCGCCCTCGGCCCGTGCTTTAGAGATAGATGGGGAAAGAGGTAGATCTTCTAGTTTCCTTATCTGAACAGCCATCTACCATTGATTGCCTTGGGTCCTAATTCTTCCTCTGGACCTCGTCGTTCGGGTCGCCAACGGTATGAAATTGATAGGTTTCTTTCTTATAAGTCATTCTCTCCCAAGCATCGTGCCTTTCTTTCTTATACTATATTCCTCCTCCTTGCATGAACCTAACTTTCTTTATGAAGCTCTGTCTGATCCTAACTAGAAGCGTGCCATGCATGAAGAGATCTCTACCCTTGAAAAGAATGGCACTTGGCAACTCACCTCTCTTCCTATGGCGAAAGAGCCCAGATTTTTCATGGGGGTGCAAGTGGGTCTACAAGATTAAGCTTCAAGCTGCCCGGAGATAAGAAGAAAGGTTCAAGGCTCGACTTGTTGCGAAAGGGTATGCATACACACAAGAGTATGGGATTGACTATGAAGAGACCTTTGCGCCTGTCGCCAATATGAGAATTGCGAGGTGCATTCTCTCTTATACTGCCATGTGTGACTGGCCACTTTTTTAATTTGATGTCAAGAATGCCTTTCTCTATGGAGATCTTCAAGAATAAGTGTACAATACTCTGCCTCCCTGGTTTTTTTTTCCAGAAGGATCTCGAAACTTGGTATGAAGACTAAAGAATGTCTTTTATGGGCTTAAACAGGCTCCAAGAGCTTGGTTTGCCAAGTCTTCACTTTCATAATATGCATGCTATGGACTCAGCAGGTTTTACCAAAGCTCACTCTGACAGCTCTCTCTTCAAAAAGAAGACAAAGAATGACATTGTACCACTACTGCTCCGTGGGGTTTCCTCGCTATAACAAGGTAGGTCTATCTTCTTTAGAAAGGTCAGAAATAGTCAACTATTGCTGGTCTTTACTAGACAGCGACGGTTACCATAGTTTTTTTGTATGGAATACAAAAAGCTCGTCATCGCTTTCGTCTTCGAGTATGATTGATCCATCTCATCAGAAGACCTTTAAGAAGGAGGAAAAGGTGGGCTATAGCCCTCCCTTCGCAGTTTCGAAACTTATTATTTATTAATAGACAGACATTCTTATTATAACATCGTGCCTTTTAACTACAGCCCTCTGATTTCCGCAAAAAACCGTTTCACATTTTCTGCTCTCATCTTCGAAAAGGCCACCGTTCTTGGTTACCCCCAAGCAACTATTCCTAAAGTAAGAAAGGGCATCTTGTTGAATGTGAACGACATTCCGGGGATGGCTCTGATGCCTAGGATGGTAGATCTACTGCCCAATCGCCTATGAGAGCAACCGAGACTGGAACTTCGACTTTCTCTTTAGTTGCCGCGGATCCCTTAGTTTTGAGTGACTGTATGCATTTTACATAATGAAACTACCGTTTCTAGAATGCAAACTTCTCCCCATCGCGTCATTAACCGGCGTAGAAATGAAATAGGTAAGAACTTCCAAGGATTGGGAGATCATAGTTCAGTACGGATTTTAAGTAATCTTTTGATTAGAGTAGATCAATCAACTATATCCACTATTAAGATTAGAAAGCCTATCATTGCTTATGGCGCAGATGCGGGCCATCAACTGTAGTGTCAGCGGAAGAAGTCGAAACTGACGAGACTTATTCCATCAACATGCCTAGCCATCGCCTG
>CM042896.1:39097666-39105166 GCA_023653625.1 Triadica sebifera
CAGCCCACCAGAGCCCGTGCGCCGTTGAGAAGCGATGCCCGCTCTGGAAACCCAGGAATGAGTATGCAGCTTTCCGCGTCTATCGATTCTTCTCTATATTCTATTCAAAATGTTAGCCTTCTCGTTCTGGTGGTGGACTCATTTCCTCCGCATCTACGTAATTTCCATTTCTTGAATACAGACTGGGCCCCTTGTCTATCTCTATACGCTCTAAAACACTTCTTCTGGCAAAGGGGATATGTATAAAGTTTCACGCTCATTCGATTCGCCCACATACGAGAATTCCTATAGTTCTCCTAGTGCTGCTCTCGTAAGCGCTGTAAGCCTAGCCGCTGCGGTTTGAGTTGCCGCTGCTGGGTGAATCAGTTGCTCATCATAATCTCTTTTACATAATGAAAGATAAGGGATGACCGAAATGGAGACGAGATGACCAGTCGGGTAACCGATATCCACGTGAGAAAAGGTGATTAGCCGAATAGAATAAAGTCGAGCCGATAAAAAGAGCAGGGAAAGAAATGCTTAAACTAATATGCACCCAAGAGTCGTTATCAGTGGTTGTGATCTTTCCGATAAACCCTAAGGGAAGGATTTCAGTTCTCTTGTCAAGGAAAGAAAGACTAAGAGACAACGAGGCTGACTCGATCAGGACGAGATCAATAGCAGATGCGGAAGCTAGATTGCCACTTTCAAGCCTAGAGAGCAAGAAGCAAAGCCCGCTACCACGAAGACTAAGAAGACTTGAGGATGGCACTCGGTTTCCTAACTCATTTACTTTACCTGAAGCCTGGTCTTTATCGGAGATTCCCGGTACAAGGGAAATTCCTGTAGGACAGATCCCAACATCCTCTGTGAAAGAAGCCGAGTCTGTAGCCTTAAATGAAACCATGTCTTTCGAAATGGTTACAATTTTCTCATGTTTGATGGATGGTCCAAGATGGATAGGCGCTTTTGAGTTTCCGGTATTATATGGGATGGGAGGGAGCCCCATTTACTCCCATTGAACGAGGCCGGTAAGGTCCTTAATTAAGGCCCCTGTATGTCTATGGAACACCAATTATCTTCTATGGCCCCCCTGTGCATCTGGACCTACTATTGGTTCAAGAGTTTCAAGGTCATCTGCTCGAACTGCAGCTTTCATTCTTGCCCCTGCGTGGTAAACCGGCTCTACGATAGTTCTTTTTCCACCATCAGGCCTTTTGAAGTCGGAAGAAAGCCCAAGTAGGGCAGGGCTGCATACTCAAGATCTTCCATAAGGACGAAGTCGTAAAGGGCATAGTTTTTCTCTTTGCAGACATGTACGCCTCGAACTAAGTGCGGAGTCTTGAGCTTAGAGCCATCCACACTATATGCCTGTTCTTGGCACGTCTCCCAATATCTGGCTGTCCAAAAGAAGCATTCCATTTCAAAGGATGTGGCCGGGCTCCATCTCTATGGTTCACCAACTCAACCATCTATACTAATCGGTGAGGCCGAAAAGGTTTCGGTGAATCATGAATGCTAGGTTACGAATGGTAAGGAATCACAAGCGGGTTGGTCATCAATTCGGAGGGTGCCGGCCTTCGATCGAGAACCGGAATCGCGGAAAGGGAAAAGAGATAGCCCCCCCCTGCGCGAATCTTCAGTACTGGAATGAATGGAAGTCTTAATATACCACATTCTTAGATACTAGATTGAGTTTCTCTAGCTCTTGTGAACATCTCTCTCAAATGTCTAGCCGGAGAATCAATGGTTGAGATAGCTCACTCGCTGAAATCGAATGAATCTGTTTTGAGGGGCGGGGAGTTAGTAAGGAATTAAAAAAAACACTAAAATATCGAACAATGAAGTCTTGGGGAGTTCACTGGCTCTCCGATAAGGGAGGTTGAATAAAGGGAGGCTCGATTCTAAAAAGTGGTTCTTTAACCAGAAAGAGTGAAGTTCAGTTGGAGGCTTTCCTTTCGATACCAGAAGTTTTCGCACCTTAACCGTGTATGATGGAATCATCAAAGATTTGATCTTTTCAAACTCTGTCTTATGAGTGGAAAAGCGACTTTAATCAATTTGACGAGGTTTGATGAAAGGTTCGCAATCTGATCGGATCGGCCAGCGATGTTGGAAACCCTTTTTACTATGACATAAAGCACTTCAACCAAGATGGAAGTTTCCAAAATTACACGACTAAAGCAGATAGGAAGTACGTTCGACAGCTGGCTACCCGCTACGTGCTACTAGCGGGCGTACTTTACAAGCCAAGCGATCATTCGAAAGGGCTTTCTATATGTTAGATTCATGTTCTGTAACAACCGAACCGACACACTTGGATTCAATAGCAGCCTAGTCTCAAGCAGCGGATGAAGTAAGATTCTATAACACCTTATGGTCAAGAAGTCACTTACCTTCGCCGCTCTGTTCTGCTTCTTTTATCATCGAGATTGGCTTGGTGTTCAGTGTAAAGTTCCGGCTTGTGTAGCCTATGCGAAGCAGGTTGAGAAAACAACTCATCTGATCTGATAAAAATCTCAGATCCCTGGGTTCCTTCCTTAGGAAGTCGATGATTACACCACTTAGATATGGATTGAGAAGACGGCCCCGCCCCGAGCGAACAATTAAACGCTTAGCGCTTAGATAAGAGCCCAGGCACAAATGATGATATCTTCCTTGGTCAGCTTACCGAAGAAAGAAACTTCGTTCCTCTACGAGACAAAACAGGATTCTTCCTAAACAGAATCTGGTTGTTACCACCATTACTAACCGCGGTGGTATGACTAGCGTCTCCAATCAACTCATCGCTCAATTCGAGGATCGGAAAAGGATCGCTTGGCATCCCGTTCGTGCCCCATACCCATGGGTTACTTCATTCACTTCAGAGACGGAGAAAAAAACCTTGCTGCTTACGAGCAAAGTCTACTATTCCTATCCAGCCTTAGTCAAAACCTTACCCGATGGCCGTTAGCAGGAGTTGACAGGGGATCGTACTGAATTACGGAAAGCGATAAAGAAAGCAAAGAAGAGATGAGCCTTGCAAGCCTTAACAGAAGACCAATAGAGCAGAACGAGAGATTCACCGAAGAGCTGCTACAGAAGAGAAAAAGCTACGCTAGTATACTCACTTTAGTGATTAGCCTCTCATATATAACGTAGAATGATTATCCCCTATATAAAAAAAATGTTCAACCATTCTTCGGGTATTACGTTTTGTTTTAGTCTTTTATTTAAATATGGAAATTAGTGGGGCTGGATTTTATAGCTGGAATTAATTCCTCGCTTGGTCAGCGCTGGAATAATTCCATCTATACGGACATTTTAGTCTAGTAAGAACCCCCCTAAGTAATTCTATAGGTACTAAAGGGAAACAAACTCCCCATAAAAATAAAAGCTAGGTTTATGAAATGAAATTTGAATGATACTATTAAGATCAGAGGAGTACATCATACCATAAATATGATTACAAAGAAAGGGAATATAAGAATATGAGGGGACTACATATGAGTTGAAGTAAACCCATACTAATGTAATACCAATAAATAAATGGAATACAGAAAGGGAATACGGCAAACAGGAAATGCGGTAGACGAAGGAGCTGTTTAACAGAAATAACGGTAAACCAGAGTAGCAAGAGCATGGGCGGTGAGAGCGGATCGGATACCATGAATATTCTTTTAGAGGAATACACAAAAGAAACTAATACGGATGCGGAAATTCAGACATATGCCATAAAGTCAACCATGACTGGAGACAGGGTAAACGAGGGAGCTCTTGCTCCAGTTGGAGTTTTTGATGAGGAGGAATGGTTGGAATCTTTCCTTCCTTCTCCTGTGCCAATTCCATTTCTTTGACTATGTTTATCTTGTCCATCAGCCTTTGTTCCTTTATCCTGATCTTGGTTTGAAGAATCTCCAGTTGTGCTTTCAGTTCAATAACTTCATCCACCATGTATGCAGTTCGCATCCACAGGTTATCTGCCCGTGTGAATGCGGGGAGCCTCTCCATAACATAGCTATAGAGCTCTTTGAGGAAACGTTCGATCCACTAGAGCTAAACAACATAAGACAAGCAGGACCGCTAGGAGAAAGGCGCTTTCCGTCAAAAGAAGGCAAAAAGGGGACTGCTATATGAGTTCCGAAAAGCTCACTCACTCTACTTCGGTTCCTTCATCAAGGGAAGGAGTCAAGTTCGCCCTAGAAAGGTGCGAAAGTGGGCGGCTTCCCCCTAGACCATAGAATAGAGCCAATGGTGCTGCTTCGGACTAGGTAAGGTGTCGAACCTCATGTTTTCGATCTCTGTTTTTGCGCGAAAGTCTCAGAAAATCAGTCATCGTTGCTGTGCTCCCTTCACTTGTCCTTGCCCGAGCCTTCCCCATCAACAGGTTCATCAATTCTTGGTAGATCTTACTGAATAAGCTTTCTCTTCCCTCAGGGGGAAAAGCGCTCTGGGCATCTGAGTTGGAGTCAAAAGTTAATAGACCAGAAGATGAAGAACCACTAGGAGCAGACAAAGAGGCTCATACAGACAAACTTGGTTCAGATGGAGACGATTTCGAAATGGATATTTCTACCCAATCGCTCGGAAAGTGCTCCTCCAGCTGTCTGTCCCGCAGAGAGGTAGTTAGAATAGACTCCGAGACAAGAAGCTGACAGAGAAGCAAGGGTCTTGAGGGGTGAGCCCTATGACTAAAGACGAGCTCCTCTACACCCATTTCCTCGGAAAGCCCTTTTGCCAGCTTAGCGCCTTGATGGTCTGTTCAAAATAGAAATCCCGATCTGACCACGCTTTCGTCAGTTGATTATGTCAAAACTGGGAACAGAAGACTTGTTCCAGTTTCTGATTCAAGAATGTCTGTTCCTATTGTTCTTGTAATTTCTGAACGTTTAGGTTTTCCTCCAGCATTTGCGGAGTTCTCTGCATGCATTTGTGGATTCGCTTCCGCCAACAAAAAGAATTGGAAGAATTTCATATGGACGAACAGTCTCAGTATACGACTTTTCAGATCAGAGGAATCAACTGCATCTGCTGCTTCCTGTCACCAAGCCAGGATTCCCTGGTAGGAAAGAACTGTATGCCCCTGAAAGGGGAAGACTGGTAGGGCATCAAGGATGAAACACCAAGACCAGGTATGAGGATCGGACGGGGAAGTAGGAGGGAGGTAAGTTTATCGGCCCCGGTTTCGTGTCCTGAGTAATGAAATCAAGTTTATGATTGGGTTGGTTATAAGTCTGACTTAGAGGACTCTGAATATGTGGAGTAGTGAGCCGATCCCGCTTTTCGCGATTTTGATCGTTCTTCCAAACGAACAGACCAATAAGGGCCTGGCCTAGCTTCTGCGAACGATTCGGTGGATAATTCTTCGTTTGATTCGGCTTATGACTCCACGGGGGATTCCTAGTCTGCTTACTTCCCCACTGCCCATGGCTAAATAGCACTTTGGCTATCACAAAAGACCACGCACAGGTGCATTCTGCTGCAAGTCCAGGTAGCTAACCCCTTTTTCACTTACCTTCCCCAAGAACCCTAGCAGCATATCCCCTTTTTCATTCGAAACTATAGATTCCTTTGCTCCCGATCTCCTACGTATGGAGGAATTAAGGGGCAAGTTTCGCCTTTCTTATCTGAAGTACCTGGGGACAAGGAGCAATTACTCTCATAGCTGCCGCTGCCGGCTCTGGTTTCCGATTCCCAAGTGGTCGTTAATAGATAGAGGTTGCTTAAGTTCTCCCGGTAAAGATGCCAATCTGGTTAGTGTTCAGTGTACCTTTCGATAATAGGACGAATGCGCGGGCTTAAGCAGGGTGCTACGCTTGTCTTGTTAAAGCAAGGGGTAAATAAATAGGATAGATAACACCAGCATAGGAGGCGAAGTGGAACTCTTGCCTAGCCGTGGGAATCCGCTCTATCTCATTAGCGAAGCCTGCTATATGCTTTAGACACAAGGTAAAATCGTTCAATGGCTTTGTAGGCCGTTTTAATAACGTGTTACAGTTGTTGTCACAGTAGCAGCTACGCTCCAATGCGTGGATAATCGGGCGTTAGAGCGATCCCTGCCGCTACCGATTTCGGGTCTCTTAGTTGCTTCTTCCCGAGTCTCAGTAGCTA
Organism: Triadica sebifera; assembly: GCA_023653625.1. NCBI lineage: Eukaryota > Viridiplantae > Streptophyta > Magnoliopsida > Malpighiales > Euphorbiaceae > Triadica > Triadica sebifera. The sequence continues at coordinate 39,103,736 of CM042896.1, forward strand.
AAGCGAGCCTGTTATATAAGCAGATGTGTGTGGATTCTGCTAGAGTAACAGTTGCTTCAATGCCAGTTCATCTGGAAAGACTAATACGTCGATAAGTGAGAGCGGCTCAGAAGGGGTTGAGAACGTGTAGTTTTGGGGTTTTTATCTGTTTTAGTTGTCTTCTAGAGAAGGAAATTCTGTTATTATTCTCCTGAAAGCGAACGGAAGAGGATCCGTGCCCGGGCGTCTAGACTCATCCCCTTTCTCTAATAATAAGGTAAGCAAATCCGGTAATTGACGGTAAAGGTCGGGAATCCCATGTTTTAGGAGATCACAAGCACAGATGAGCCGGCCAACGAGCAAGGTACGATGTTCAAGGGGCGGTAGGCTACTGGAGCGAAAGCGAACGAGACAGGTGCGAATGAGCCTTGCTGTTATGGCATAGCGGTTTCCGATCTATGTCCTGCGGATATGAGAAGTTGAGGTGCGAAGCGTAGTGAATGAGCTGCCATCATCTCCAATGGCCATTTATCTTAACTCAATCGTTAGTTTTAGGTCTCGTGTGAGGTGTGAGATGGAACTTTCGATCAACCTGCACCTCTGCGCGGTTGCATGAAGGTAAGATCTTATGATTTTTCTTCTGCAACTGACCGCTTTCCTCTTAAGTTCCAGAGGACAGTGATCGAGTGTTTGTTTAACAAGGTAGTCGCTTGGGTTGAGTCCTGATTACAAGTAAAATGTATTTCGACTCAGCAGAAGGCTACTTTAAGTTTTTCCATTTTATAACGGATCCACCCGGCTTCCTATCATCCTGGCCGTTATTCTCATTGTGCCACCACATTACTTGTGTGGCTCAGTGCAGATGCGGTCTACCCTGGCAGGAGATTTGTAAAATACTAGCTTCTCGGTGATGATATTGTCATCGGGGATTAGCGAGTGGCGGAGCATTATCGCTCATTCATGCAAGAGATTGGGGTTCAGATTTCCTTAGCGAAATCATTAGTCTCGAGATCTGGTTGCCTTTAATTTGCTAAACGTTTCCTAATCCATCGGGCGTATAAGGATATTTATTAGTCCTGTCAACGTGAAGATGGTAAGAGCGGCCGGTTGGTTTGATGCCGTTGATGTTCAATCTTTTTTGCTTGCGCACGTCCTTTCGACTGTGCGGCGCTGGGTTTCGTACGTATTGTGCTGGAGACCTGAAAAGGTTAATAGTTACTTCTCACGGCATTGGAAACGCCATCAACTAATTGCTTATTTACATAGCGTAGACCTATGACTTTCTTGGTTTGGTTGGCTTATTGGTCTTACTTAATAGAACCTGCTAGCATTAGGGGATGGTCGGAGGTCTGCTCCTCGACCGTCTGAAACCAGACTCGAATTTGATAAATTAATTGCGTAGTGATGGTTTCGATGTCTATGAGTACTGTTCTGCTTTATTGAGTATTTTTT
>CM042896.1:39112666-39130166 GCA_023653625.1 Triadica sebifera
GGTGACTATTGGTATGTTTAGTCGGGCGGCGGCCGTTAGGTCACCTATTTTGAGTTATGGACACACAAGGCCAAAACATGTGTGCCGGGCGTGCGACCCATCAACCTACTAGCAATGGGGGAGAAAACATAGCATGTCGCAATAAAAGCTTGATTCGAGGCGTCAGCAAAAGACTGCCGTCTGTTCCAAAAACAAAAGCCCCTTAGCGCCCCGGGACGGGAGTGGAGGACGGCCCCTACGCGCAGGCAACAGCAGCACCGGCTCCACGAAGTCAGAATCGAATCTTTCTGTTGGCTTTCCCAATTCATTCGTGAATAAGAATGAAAGGGAATTAAGACCTTGCTTCTAGCTGCTTCGCCTGCTTCTTATTATGATGGCGTGGCGAAAATGAACGAAAAGCGATATGAACGTGCTATTTTCAAATCGATTGATAGAAGCCTGCTGATCTGTTCTGATAGATCCAAAGAGTAGGAATGGATAGAGAGGGAATCTCTCAATAATAAGGAAGGGGAAATCCCCTATTTCTATCTATTGATGAGACAACTCTCTTTTTTTGATACATCAGAAAGAAATCGATATGTATCTGATGGAGTCTACATCGTACGTAGAGCGCCTAAGCGCTTTTTGGGCCAGCTCAGTTCTCTTATCCATCGGTCCAATGCACTGGGCTCATCTCATGGAGGGAAAAGCCAAAATGTAGTTGTCTTGTTGTTGTTCGCCGCCTCGACGCATTCCCTTCTCTCCACGGCATCGTCCCACACAGAAAGAAAGAGCGCAGAGCCCCGGCCCGACCTGTAGGTGTAGGTCCGCTAACGTAAAGCGAGGAGTTGAGCCTGAACTGGCGAACCGAAGTCACTTTCGGAACCATACTTCCTACAGCTAACACGTGTCCAGTCCTGCGGGAACGCGCAGCGCAAACGAACGTGAGCTGCTATACCGAATCCCTCGCTGGCCATCGGGGACCGAGTGGTAAGGCCATGATCTGCAGGGGAACGGATCACTCATTCTTCCATTGGGGACAGGTGCACGAACGACAACTCCAAACGTCACACATCCGCCGCCTACCTACCGTTTAGGTGGCACCAGCGAGATCCAGCTAAGGTAAGGAACTTCGTGTCGCGGCTGCTCCACTCCGCCGCGGTCTCATGAACTTAACTTCCTTGCCTTACCGCGCGCGAAGCGAATGGGCCCTGTGCTGTGCGTCAGTTTCGGGGCGGGGGGCGAAGAGAGACCAGAAGAATGATTCATTTGGATCGACGAGCGCCCCAAAACTAAGAATCAATGGAATGTCTGTCTATCCATGAACATCTATTCTATCTCTCTATACACTATCTGGGGGATCTATCTCTCTATACATATATAAGTCTTTTATGGCATGATATGATCGCCTAGCCCTAGCCGCATATCAGCTGCGCTCAATAAGCGGGATTTCTCTTGGATCAGATCTTTCCCTTTTTTCGGAAGCTTTTGGACCTAGCGAAAAGGACTTTAAGCCTTCGCGCAAGCAAGCGCGAGAGAAGGAAGCAAAGTAGAAGCTTTGCCAGAAGCAAGACGAGGAAGCGGAGCTCTCGTATAAGCGCTAGCTTCCCCCGCTCTTCAGTCAAGCTAAAATACAAGAGTCGCGACCTACTTTGATTCAAAAGAAAGGCGGCAAGAAGCAAACGGCTTTCTATCATAGTTGCAAGGCTTCCAAACCTTAATTAAGTACCAAAGGCTGCTTTCGCTTGCTTTCATAAGGGGGCTGTTCACTACAAGCTATCAGCGCTGTCTTAGATTGAACGGTAATAAGATAAGTCGACGTTCAATCTCTAAGGCGGCTTTCCGCTGATAACGGAATAGTCTTCGTGTCCAAAGGTGAACAAGGCCCTAGCTTCTAGAGTTCGCTGCTTTTCCCAGGCCGGAAAGGGGCTTATACTGCTCGCCTTTGTTTGATATATTCATTCAGTACCAATACAAACTACACACTACACCAAAGTAGAAAGGCCACTATAAAAGCTAAAAGTAGCCTATAGTATAGTAGTAGGCCTAACCAAAGCGTCACAACAAGAGAAAATTAGCCTTATGAATGGAATCTTAAGTAGAAAGTAGAGGGCTTAGCCCGCCCGCCTACCAATCAAAGAGGCTGAGAGTAAGCGTAAGCTCACCCGTAAGCTCTTCGAGCTTTCTCCGCCAGAGAGAGTAGAGAAGGGGAGAAGCGACTCGTCGTAGAAGCTTCGCTTCCGGGACGAAGCCAAGCCTAAAAGATCGACTTGGCGCGGGGGGGCCAAGCATTCTGAGCTGGAAGGAAGCAAGCGGAGGCATTACGGGCCGACCACAAGAAGCAAAGCTTCGTAGACTCGACAAGTCGCTTCTAGAATGCCGACTACTAAGTGAAGACTTTCTACTTCATTTAATAAGGGAAGGGGGGGGTAAGCTTCGCTTAGGGAGCTTTATAAGGCCGACCACTACATAAGCTGCTGGCGGAGAAAGCTCGAAGAGCTTCCCTTCATTCGCTTCGCGGAGCCGCACAGCACATAGCTGGAAGTCAGAGGGCCCATACTACCTGCCTAACCCTTCGCTCCGAGGGGACCGTAGATCGGGAAAGCGCCTTCTAAACCACCCCATTCATCCAAAAGAGAAGGGAAGGGGCCTATGTATTTTCATAACCCCTGCAGATTTGACCCTATCTACACCCGGAGCCAATCTCCTATCGGTCCTGCCATCACGCCGCAGAACGAGAGCTCGTGTGGAACCTTTTATTTCTGGCGTAACAGCGGTGGAACGTAACAAAATATTACGGTCGCGTAACATAAGGGCCGGAAGTACGGTAAACTCGGCCAAAATATGACACCCGAAGGGCCCGCCCCTTCTTCTTCAGTAAAGCCGACCTCTTTTTCGCCAGTGCTGACGCAGTGCGCACGTAGATAAGGAAAGCAAAATCCCAGTGGGGGGGGGAGAATGGGGGCCGGTGCCTTTCTTTTACGGCCTAAACTCCTATTTGTCAGCCGTGGGCTGCCATCATTTTTGAAAGCGGGGGAAAGGAAAGGCTTGGGCCTACCTATCCCGATAGGACCTCATAAAGGAACGAGAGCTGTTGAGAGGTTCCATCCATATTGCCGAGCCGAAGGGCAGCACTTCTGTACGTGATCGTAGTATATCACCCGCTGCATTGAAGAGTACCTATGCACTATGTTCCGGTTCACTGATAAGGAAGATAGAGTTGGGGTGGGGGTCTACGATGTGATACTCAAGTATGACCCGGGGAGATACATGCTAACTATGGGTAGGAAGCAGGAACCATTATGTAAATAACTTCGGGGGGTTAGAGATCTCTTATACTACCATCGATCGACAGAGCGGAACGACCAAAAAAAGAAGTGAAGTTAGAAAGCCGTATGATAGATGGTAACTATCTTGTACGGTTCGGGGGGGTAATCGGCGTACTCTGATCAGTGGGGGGGGAATCTTTGGCTCTATCGAACATACAGGGAATTGGAGGTAGCATTCTACCGATGTTAAGTCATGGACTGGTTTCTTCAGCCCTTTTTCTATGTGTTGGTGTTCTTTATGACCGACATAAGACTCGACTGTTAGATATTACGGAGGTTTAGTGAGCACCATGCCGAATCTCTCTACCATTTTCTTCTCTTCTACTTTGGCCAATATGAGTTCACCTTGGTACTAGCAGCTTTATTGGGGAATTTCTCATCTCAGTAGGAGCTTTCCAAAAAAATAGCTTAGTAGCCACATTAGCAGCGCTTGGGATGATTTTAGGCGCGGCCTATTCCCTTTGGCTATATAATCGTGTGGTTTCTGGAAATTTAAAACCCGATTTCCTCCATAAATTCTCCGATTCAAATGGCAGAGAAGTTTCCATATTTATACCTTTTCTTGTTGGAGGGGCGACCGTCCGCTGAACTACCAAAGAAAAAAGGTAAACCAATGTGATCATGACATTGTAGGTGCTTGCGATGGGACGGATGCGACTTCCCGTTCTTGGTTTGGGTGGCATAGCCCGTTGCGGAAGTCCCCCCTTTGATCCATTTCTTTAGTCTTTAGGGAGCTTGACTTTACTAATAAAATAAGGCTTGCGGAGGGGCGCTCACGTTTTTTGTCTGAGCGGTGGGACCGAGAGAAAGAAAGGACGGGGGGCAACCATGCATGGTACTTCTCGACCGTGTCTCCGAGGGACAGTTGAACGAGCGACTCATGAATGCTGCCCGGGTCGGACGAGCCAATAACTCGAACGCGTTCGGTCTGTTTTTTGAGCAAGAATCACAGCCTTACCTTACCTTCACCATGATACGGACTCCAAGTTCTTATGGCGGAGCACGAGGAGATTTATCATCAATATGATGATGGGAATGGAAACCAGAAGCACGACCGGGGTCTTCGTGGTCCAAGATAATTAAACCATCAGTAACAGTAAGGTAAGCATGAGACTTTTTGGTAGTACCGGTGAACCGATGGCCGCGGCGATGGAATCTGGGACGGAGGACTCGTAGTATCTCTCTAGATCTGGCAAAAGCGAAAGACCCCCTAACGTAATTCGAAATGGGGGCTGACCGCGGAGCCCACTCTGGCCTCGCAGGGCGGGCCCCTGTGGTTGCGAGCTGGAACTGCCATAGCTTATGGCTAGAGCAATAGGGGGCCGTAGCACTGACCTCTTTTTTATTGATTCAATACAATAGGGGAAAAGATCGTACAGTTCCCTACCGAGACAACAGAAAGTCTCAACAGATCCTCCGCGCGCTGGGCATACCTCTTCCGTGCGTCTTTCTCGTGGCGGAAACAGAACAACAGGAAAGGAAAGACCCGGCCGACCTGCCTCTTAAATAAAGCTCGAGGGCGAGCTTTATTAAGAGAGAATGGGGAGTGAATAGAAAGGCTTCCGTTTCCGTTCTTGGTTTGGGGGCTTTCTTTCGGGCCCCTCTCGATCTTATTCGTAGTTGGGGAAGGGGAAGGAGTCTAAATCAATGGGACATTAATGAACCATCATTGATGGACGTTGCACATGACACGATCAATTCGGTCCGGCGCTAATAGAGGTTGCTTACTCTCTATAGTAGCGAAGGCGCCAGGCAGGGCCTGAATTCAGGACCAGACCAGACTCTTCTTTGTTTGAGCTGCTCCCACGCACGCAGACCAGAAGATCTCAGTTGTCCTGGGCTGAACAGACAAGTATGTAGAGATCTTCGTGGTACCGGGGAGGGAGTCTCAATCGATCTTTTCTAGGATTCCTTATCACGCCACGCACGGAGATCTTTCCATTGATAGATAAGAGGGCTCCCCCCTTTGAACAGACTCTTAAAGGTTAGGTTACTACCTGCCTCTACGGAAGAGGTGTACTTTGTACTGCCCGGAGGTCATATAGATCGAAACCCGGAGCGATAAGAACGAAAGCCCTACCCACAGCTACAACTACTGGCGCTTCAAATGGCTTAGATTCTAGGGGCGCTACTGAAAGCCTTTTTTAGGTCGGGGAGGTGTAAACCTCGAAAGCCCTTTGGTACTCCGGTAGGGCGAGTAGCCCTTAAAAAAAAAGGTTTGTGGAACCCTTCCCCTATTTCTGCATTTCATTCTCTATTCAGCCCGCCTCAAACAAAATGAGAAAAAAGGAGAGGCCTATTGATTCGAAGTCACTACGAAGGGTCGGTCAATAGCATAGCTCTTTCTTTGCCGGGTCTCCTTTCGAAGGAAAGGCCTTCGCATTCCTAATCCGGTAGGGCCGGACGGCTTTGTTTGCCCCAGCTTGGCGAATCGCATCCCCGCGCAACGACATTCTTTGTGCGCCCCTTACGTTCTCGCTCAGTGTTTGCAACGGCCTGGGGAGGCAGTCGTAGAAGCGAAGTCTATCGCCGCGCCGACCATCAAATACGAGATTGGGCCCCTTCTCAAAGATTTGATGGAATGGTCCAGCCCACTCAAGAGCGCTTATGTCATATGGGGGGCTGGAAACAATCCTTATGGTTTTTGATATCCGGTAGGAATAATAAGAATCAAAGTCCAGGTTGGTTGGTGAGCCTAGTGATAGGAGACTATCTAGCTTGGTTCGGAGAGCACTTGTTGGGTTAAAGATTTTTTTGTTGCTAAATGTTACGGCCTAAATGCTGAACTATTGACCCTACTTGTTTGGATGGGTGTCACCCCAAAGTGTTCCCGGGACTGCATGCATACATCCGTAAGTACTTAGTGCAACATGGCAAATTTCATTGAGAGGAATCAGCAAAGAAAAGAAAAACGGATCAACATCAACAGTGTATTTGAGAGATCGTCCTCGGGCTTAGGAGTGTCCACATGAGTTCAGTTCGTTGAGGTGTCTACACAGGAATAAAAACCTCTTTTTCTATTCTGTCGAGAGTTCGGATTGCTCTACCTAAGTAGAACGAAAAGGAGAATTGGAAATTCAAAGGGGGAGCCAGAAGCTTCGCTCTCCGGTAGCTTGCTGACTCTCCTAGTTAGAAGAAGGCTCTTGTCGAATTTTTTAGATCTGGATAGAGTCTCGCTCAGTTCAGTAAAGAGAGTTGTAGATTCGTAAGATTATGATAGAGTCCCCTTGACTTTCTATTATATTAGTAAAGCGCTACCGCGCTACAACTAGCATAGCAGCCTGCGGAAAAAGCTCGTCAGCCCCTACTCCTAAGTTGAGAAGCAAGGGATTGAGCGCATCTTTCCCCTTTCTATTAGTAAGGTTGTCAAAAGGCTTTCCTTGAGTTTGATTGCAGGGGCGCTAACGCGACCTTCCTTCAGCTGGCTGAAACGCGCTTCACCTTAAGAGAGAGACTTTCTCTTGGTGATCGGTTCATTGGCAACGACAGATAGGCGCGATCAAAACATTGCTAATATGAGACCATCCTCTGCCGGAGGGATCAGTTTGACCAGGGCTCAAATCAGACTTCACCGAGCAATGAGAAATGCCGGACCTCCGTACGTAAACTTGCTAGTCGAAATAAAATCTTCGCCTTTAGATATTCTTAAGGTAAAGCGCCGCGGTTCTCTCCATCCGATCGATAGTAAGAGCCAATACCTTCATGTGCCTTTACTGTTCGTCCTGGAGCAGCACCGAAGAACTGTCTTTCATCCCAGCGCATCAACTGATCCTTAAATGACTAATCCCTGGCTATGGAAGACGGGGGATGGCCGCTTGGCCAACTAGAAAAAAGACACCCTCCATGCTCATCAACTTCACGCCGCCGGGCGCTTTTCGACCCTGAGAGAGGAGAATGATGGTACTCTCCTCACATCAAGTTGTTATTACGGAAATGAATGATAGGAGTTAGCCGTTCGTTTTCTACCGGGTTTTAAGACAAATCCATCATTGAAGGGCTAGAGGCCGGATCGCTCACTCATCAATTTCTGCTTCTCCCAATGGGAGCCTTTACTAGTAAGGGCGCGTGGAGCCGGGGAGGCGGATGGGACTCTATTTCAAGGCTTCAGGTCGAGCCCCCTCCCTTCAATAATGTCGAAGGATCACAAGAGTCGCCTTTCTTTCTCCCAACATCATTCTCAAACAAAGAAAGTATGGATTGAGTGGGTCCTTTCTATCTCCCGGAGGGAGGGGATAGTCAGTGTTTGGTTTTGGAATCAAAAGATGGTTGCTGAAACAGCTAACAGGGAATGGCCAGCCGCAGCAATGGAAGGTTGCCCAACCGCGTATATGTTGGAAGAAACTAATCTGTATCGTTCCATTACCCATTCCTTAGTCAAGTCACGAAAATCTAAAATGAAGATTGCCTCACAAAAGTCTCCCTCTTCGATTCTAGAATGATCCACGTACACTGCTCTCTTCTCCCTCATCCATGTTCTAAGGCGGGGATAGACCTTATGGCTTTCCTGATAGCGTATGCTTAACTCCGACCTTCTCATTCCCGTCTGGGTATGAAACCTCCAAGTATGGTTACGCTCCGAGCAGACCAGCAGATATAATGGATGGACCTCCTCGTCGCCCGAAGAAGCGGTCGGTCGAGGAGGTATATGAGGTTAGCGCATGTTCGTAGTGATTGCCTCAGATAGAGGAGAATATCTTTCTAAGTTTTCCCTGAGATTTGGCCCACCAATGACTACCTATTCTCGCCCGGTGCCTGAACCTTGCTCGTTTTCATCCGGAAAAGACAATAGGGATACACTCGAACGAAAGAGAAGGAGTTCCTATGGCTAAAGCTGGTCACCTTTGCATCTTGAAGAAGGTTCTGGCACCTCTACTTCAGGTGGTAGGTGGTCACTTCATATTATTCTCCTGAGCTCATGGGATTGACGTAAGGGGGGGGGGTGGAGGTAAGAAGGATGTTTCATTGATCAATCAATTCGACGGGAAGAGCTGAACCCTATCCCTGAGGAGAAGAATAGGGCCTCTAACGCCTAAAAAACCAGAATACAAGCCTCTAAGGTGTGCCTTTCATACTATTTAATTTAATAGGCCCCACTTTTTTTTTTTAATACTCGAATATACGCCTTTCTTTAGACGGCTCACGCTTTAGCCTATATCTGTGAACCAGATAGGAGTTTCGATTGGAAGAGTCTCCCTTCGAATGCCTTCCTTAGGAAGATCCCTTGAGTAGAGTGCCCATCAATGTTGAATTGAGAAAAGCGAGGATCTGAAAGAGTCATTGAGAAAGAAATTCAGGTTTGGGATGTTTATCAATCCATTCTGGGCCCCCCTTCCAGGGCATTTCGGGCGATATAAGGCGCTGCCGGAAGTTGAGTAAGCAAGGAAGCTACGCCGCTTTTCTCGTCGGATTGATTGATTGATCGTCCTTCGTGCCTGGGAGTTGAAGCGCTAGTTTCCGTTTTTCTTTCCATCCCACCGGAAATCAACCGTCCTTCTTTCTCTGAAGAAGCCGGTTTTTGGCTGAGGAAGCCAACCCCGCACCACTAGTCGCCCGCCTCCGAATCCAATTTTAGAGATCGGCCTACCTCTCCCGCCCTTCGATGAATGAATGACACCCACCCGAACCCAATTCCTTCTGAAGCGAGACCAACCCCACCATCGAATGACGTTAAGGGCGCCCTCCTTAAATCAAATCACTTCCTTCCCTTCTTCGGACCGCATTTGAAAAATTCGTCTTGTTTAAGCTTCCTTATGTTAACGTGAACAAATTCTTCTATGAGGGCCTCCCTGGAAGAAGAAGAGTGAACTGATAGAAATCGAAAAAAGGCTTAAAGGAGTTCTCACTTCTGGATATGGGTTTCAACTCCGAGATTGAGAAATCAATCAACATCGATAAGGGCCTCCCACCCCTGGAGGTAATCCGGAGGATTACAGACTTCTCCAACAGGCGAGAATGCTGGTACCGAATCCGGTTCCGGATCGGGGGAAACCACTGACTTTGCTACTACCTCCACTGGGTGGTCAATCAAATCAATTGGTGAAACTGCTGCGGGATTTTCCGCACTGAAACCGAAATTGCTGCTACTTTGATTCATATGCTGGTGGTGAGTCAAATGCGATTTCATAGACGGAGAGAACCAACCCGGCCAACCTACCAGGTTAGTTGCTCGGATGACTAACTCCCCCCGCGTTACCTAAACGGCAGTAGCATGTTGGCGTGGAGCTGGCGATCCACGGCAAAAACGCTTGGGAGCTCTATGAATTTCATTTCCTGGCCCGGACTGACAATTTTCTTTTTCCTAATCTCCTCTATCTCGCATGATGGGGCGAAGGGAAGAGAGTCTCGAACCTGGCCAGTGAAATGTAAACAGTCTTAAAATGAAATAGAAAGGCAATGTCTTAGTCGAAGAGTCTTTATCCGCTGTAGATCAATGGGCTATAGTGAAATGGCCACATTCCCGATCCAATGCTATTGATCCAGGGGAGTTTACCGGGTAATGGGGCAACTGATGAACAAATTGGTTCAAGATCAACCACTTCAATTGCTGAGTCGACGAAGCCAACTGGCCCAGATACTGGCTTAGATGTTGCTACCTCTGCCGCTGGTTATATCTCCGCCCTTTTTTGTGGTGCTCTTGTTGCCTTTTCCACTGCTGATAGTTCGACCCGGTCAACTGGATATGACATTGGATCAGATGAGTTCATAGAAAGCGGGTCAACTGCTGGTGTTACTACCATTGCAGAACCGCATTTCGATCTTTATCTATCACTTAAACATAAAGAACCAGGACCGGGACCCCATCGAAAGTTTGTCTACCGTTTGCAAACTAATTCGAAATCATTTCCACTTCAGGGCTTTCCCATTCATCCCGGTAGTGCAAAGCGTTCGATCTAAAGGTCTTTTCAAGTGCAATCTTACAAGTATCGGAAGGGGATCTTATTGAAACCTAGGTTGGCAGTTCCCTAGCCCCCCGCCCTACGCGATGAAGGAACCACTAAATCATCCCGTGATGCGAATAGCTGGAACTGGATCGAGTGGAAAAGCATCTGTTCTGGGGCATGAAGGCAATATTGCCCGTAGAAAAAAACTACCCAGAGAATTTATTCATCTCATTCTATGAGTCGGAAGTCACCAACCATCACTCTGAACTTACACATAATATATTGATCATCTCACTTCAACAAGCGATGAGCATAACAATATCACATTGACAACATTGAGATAATACAGTGAAAATTAAGAATCACTTTGATTCTTAATTTTGGTTGGATAGGACGGAGTAGTCAAAACTCCCTTTTACAAAGAAAGTATGCTTCCACTTTCTATGGATAACATATCTTTGAGACTCAAATAGTATGCCGTGCTTTCGCTCCGGATGGACTTTACGCCGAAACATAAAAAAAAAATGCCCTATAGAGTCTTTTTTTCCGGGCTCGATTAAAATCGAGATTGGAGAGAAGATTGAAGTGGCATCAACACAAAATGACTCCACAACTTAGAAAGATTCCATTTCTCATGCGCTCTTATCGCACCCTCGAGAATTCTGAGACCCGCTCCTTAGTCCTCCATAGAGGGTGTCCATGGGAAAAAATCTCCTCATGTTATCGCGTCCAGAAGTTCTTCCATCCATCCCTTCCCCAGGTCCTGAGCTTGTGCTCCATCCCTACTCCAACCGCCTGGATTAACTGTGCTTGAACTGGAAATGAAATATCTGCTTTTACCAGCTTCCAATCAAAGCTTGACTAATAGGGGCGCGTTAGCGCGTGCATCCGTTTTTCAGCCGGGGCCCGAGAGAATGAGGTTCAAGACCTGTCTAGAGCGAACCGGCAGTGTGGTAAGCGCAGAGTGAGCACATGGCAGATACAAGACCGGGGCAAGAGAAGCTTGACGCTAGTCTACTTCAATCTGAACCCGCCAAGCAAGTATGTAGCAAAAGCTAACACAGATCGAAGGCGTATCGCGAAGGGGATCGACGCTGATATACGTTGCTTCGACTGAAGTGTACATGATCGAGCTCTTTCCCTTAGGCTTGTGACGAGAAGAATGTTCAAGCGGAGAAAAAGGGATGCGACGAAATGCAATTCTCTTTTTCATTCCGGAAAATCTCATTTGTCGTTTGAAGAAAATAAAAGACAAAAGAACAGATAGTTAGCAGAACTCAACCTGTTGGGATTACTGTCAGTCTCTTTCATCAGAATAGGAGTCCTTTTCAGGTACCTTTCACCGATCTTGGGGAACCGCTTTGGACCTCTATTTCGCTTGTCTTTTTTCTGGACAAGAAGACCTGAATGAAATAGGTAGGAGTCTGTAGAGGGCAATGCAGGGTTCCATCTGACTTTCTTCTTTGTTTGATAGTCATTTTTTATGGGAATAGCAGTCTAGTTGATCATCCATCACGTGGCTCTTCTGTCAATGCGTTCATCATTAGGATTTGAACTTTTTTGCCGGATTTGGTTTAGTCCCCTGCAGATTGACTAAGTGACCTTTATGAGAGGTGCTCCTCCTTTTGGAATGATGCTTTGTGCTATAGAAGAGTGTGATACTCTTTTTCTTCCAGAAGAAATTGAGTGAGGACGTAATCTTCGTTGTAGACAGAAAGACTGCCGGTCCTTCGTGCTAAGACAATCTTGGTCCCTCTGAAAACAAAACGTTTTGCCAAGAGGTTAGGAAATTCTTCAGATGATCAGATCAGGCTTTTGACTTCCATAATTATAAGACAATTCATGCGTCATTTTCCACCGCTATCTCAATCAACGAGATAAGAGAAATTCGAGTGTCAACGAAAGAAGAAAAAAAAAAAAGAAGCACTAACGCGCAATCGCTAGCTAAAGTACAAGGGTTTGAGAGCGAGACTCATTAGAAGGCGCCTTACTAATAAGTAAGGGCCGATTGATATCAAGTAGGTGTATTAGTAGCGAGACATGAAGGCAAGTTAGCAAGTCACTGATTAGCGCAAGTACAAGTTAAAGCGTGTGTTCTTGACTTGACTGAAAAAGCAGCGAGATACCGGCTCTTGATATCCGCGAGTGCGAGTCGAAAGAGGGTCCCGGAGAGGAAAAGGCAAACGAACCTGGCAAATCAGCTAACCCAGCAATGTGTTAAGCAAATAAGCAATTTTCTTTTTTCCACTGAATTCATTGCAACACCACGAACAATGGGACGTCTGCCTAACCACCGGCTTTGGCTTTATCCAGCAGCTACTCGCTAAGGAAGACAGATTCTTTCAAAGAAAGCCCTTTATCTTATCTGGAAAAAGCGGAAAAAACTCACACGGGTAGATATAGGTACCTCCTGCCTCCTTGCTTAGCTTGACTTGTTCACGGAGACTTTCTTTACCTTGGCAGCTAAGCGGCGGCATTCAAATTTCGGTAGAGCCGGACCCGACGGAGACTCTCGCTTTTCCTAAAACCTGTAACTTGCAAGTCGTGACTCGAAAGTCGTGCTTTTGATATAAGATTGTCTCAGAAATATATCAGTTTCAAGAATCAAAGATATAAAGACTGAGTTGTGAATGTTCTCCACCGATTATATCAAACAACTTGCACGCTTTCCTAAGAAAGATTCAGTCTCACTATGCGCATCTCGCTCTGAATAGCGAGGGGGGTTGATCGCGAGATTCTCCTTTGATCAGCCTGCACATGTTCAGCTTCCTTAAGCCTCAATTCATCCAATAGTTCAAGCTGTGCTAGCAAGGCTTCTCGTCGATTATCTATCGGGAGGTCTTTATATAGTTGTACTCTTAAAGATGGAATCTTAATTTCGTATGGGAGGATGGCCTCCATCCCATACGTTAGTTATTACGGAGCCCTTTCATAAAGGCCCGTCAGCGTGCGAATTGACGTTCGGTAAGCCCAGAGTGCTTCAACGAGACGATCTAGCCAATCCGACCCCCCCACTTTAGAGGTGTCTCAACAGTTTTCTTCAAAATGTTAACTTTGATTTCATTCGACTGAGGGTAGAAGGGCGATGAGTGATGCAACTCAATGTTGAATTTGTCGCACAAATCCTTAACTTGCTAAGCAATAAATTGAGGTTCGTTATCGGTGACTAAAATCTTGGGTACTTCGAATTGAGCGATGATATTCTTCATAATGAACTTGACTACAGTACTCGCTTTGATCTCAGTGAATGCCTTTGCTTCGGCCCATTTTGTGTTGTAGTACTCGGTGGCTGTGAGGATGAATGCCGGTCTATTTGTATTTTCAAAGTCTTGGTGAATGGTCCAATAATCTCAAATGCCCACATTGAAAATGGCCACGGAGCTCTCAACGTATGGAGAGATGATGAGGGTGTCCGAACGATATCGGCGTGGATTTGGCATTTCATGCATTTTTTCCTACGTACAGATACATTATAACAGTCCCTCTCATTCTTGGCCAATAATATCCTTGACGCAATATCTTCTTGGCCAGCATTTTACTATTGACATGACCACCGTAGATGCTGGTGTGTGCTTCCTTTCTATATTAGAAAATATCCTTCTTCTCGAGTGTTGCACCTGAAAAGTACACCTGTAGAAAGATCGCTTGTACAAAACGTCCTATAACATGACAAAGCGACGTGAGAGGTCACGCAATGCTCTCCTTTGTTGAAGTGTGGGAAAATCTGGGATGAACTTGTCCTTATGATAATTAAGGATATCGTTTTATCAAAGGTTCCCGGCATCTTCATATTCTTCTTCGGCTGGTCTCTCTGCAAGGGGTCATAATCGAATTTTTGCCTTCTCGCCCTTCTCTAATCTAATAGGGCTCTTCTTTCGAGGACGCATTGGAATTAGTGAGTTCTGGGACCCGTGATATAGAATTTTCCTGATCTCGCCAAATGGTGTCCGTTGCTGGGGCATCCATTCTTTCCACAACGAAAGACTCCATGCTTTGATGCAGGGTTGAAGGATTGATGCTAGCGTAGCCAGAGAATCAGCCAGCCGGTTATGCATTCTCAGGTCAAAGTTATTTCTTTGAATTGCTTGATGAGCTCGATTGACATTTCTTTATAAGGGACCCTTACGTGGGTCCTTAGTCTTCCATTCACCCAGAACTTGGCTGATCACCAGCTTTGAATCTGCTATGACCTTCAAGTGTCGGACATCGAGGCAGAGAGCAGCTCGAAGTCCGGCAATGAATGCTTCATACTCAGTGATGTTCTTGGTCGTAGGAAACCCCATCCCAATGCCATTCCCCTTTCGAATTCAAAGCTCCATCAAAGTACATGGTCCAAAAAAGATCCCATTTTCTAGACTCAATGTCAGTGTAAAAGACTTTTTCATCCGGAAAATAATCCATCATGGGCGGCTCGTAACATGGTAAAGGGTGGACGTCCAAGGTGATTAGCAATAGCTTGTCCTAACATCGATTTCTAGCTGACATAAATGATATCGAACTCTGACAACAAGATTTGCTACCTAGCAATTCGGCCTGAAACCAACCGGCTTTTCGAAGAGATACTTGAGCGGGTCCATGCGCGCAAGAAGCAGTACCGGATATTTAAAAAATGATTTGGAAATTTTTCAGAGTCTACTCACCTGAGATTGATAATTCGGATCAACAATAAAAATATCTTTTTTTCGATGGTTCCTTTCCAAGCGGGTTAGACCAGAAGGCTCAACCAAGAAAGAATTAGCGGATTTTCTACCTGAGTAACATTCTCAGATATCCTGGGAGATGTTCTTGTAAGCACAGAGGGTTCCAAGTAAGACCCTTCTCAGCTACCATATCAGAACACTTCCACATAAGACCAAATCAAGAGAGCTCTTTCTTCTCGAGTTTGGACTTCAAGGAAGTTTCATAAAAGGGAGCTTTGAAGAAAATTTCTAAGTGTACATCAGGTGAGTGTGCTACCCTCCAGTACCAGTGAACGTACTTCAATCACTCTTTTATCCAATTACGTAGTAAAACTCCACTCAAGGAAGTCTTGGACCCTCTCGGTGGGAAACAACTCATCAGTGTCACTTTCAAATCTTTTGAGCGCATCTCTGAACTCTTTTATATAATAAAAAATTAACAAGATAGCCTTTAAAGTTAAAGAAAGGCGACCAACGGAAGCTCGACCAAGCTATAATTCAAATGGATAATCACTTGAACCACGGGCTTTAGTATACATAGCGAAGATATGGTCAAAATGCCGAGATCGCTTGTGATCCAGCCTTGCCAGCACTCTATATCCTCCACCACCAATTCGAATTAATAAGGAAAATCTTTTAAAAGGATATTTTTCATTAATCGCCATTAATCCAAATGGATGGTGAAAAGACATAAGGCATCGAATAGATATAGGACTAAAATCTACATATCCTCGATTAACCCTAAAGCGCTTGATTAGGTCAATGGCAAATTCTTGGTATGATATGAGTTGGGGCTCTTTGGTCTAGATTTTTTCCTAGGTCTTATTTCAGCATATACTACCTTTTTTTTAAACAAGGACTACGCTCTGCTGGTGGGCACCACTATTCATCATGTCAAGACGGAATTCCGGTTTGTTTTCGAAGGTAATAAAAAAGATTCGACGAAAACCGGGCATACATTCGAGAGAGAGAAGGATTAGTTCGTGTCTGTGTCAAGGGGACGGGTGACCTGAAAGCTCTTCCTCCGGTAAGAGCTGTCTAACCTCTGTTGTGTTGTTATAACCTAGTCTTACTCGTTCTTACCTCCCTGCTGCCTGTTCTCGTTTCTTTCTTTTATGAAAATACCTGCCCTGCCGCCTTCGCTCTCGTTCGGGCCCCCGGAATCCCTTGCTTTTGGCTACGGTCTTTTTTTTCCTTTTTTGCACTCCCCCCTCAAAACTACTAATTCACAAACACTACTGGAACGGCACGGCACGACAGCAATACCACGACAGATATACTTACCGACAAGAGAGAGCGAGACTGACCCACCTAAGAGAGAGAACGCAAGAGTGACTCCCCCCTATCACTTAAAGGCCGGAAGAAATTTTTTCTTTCCCACGGCGTTATTTACCAAGCTCGGGACTATAGGAGCATTTTTGGAATTTGAGGTATCGCTTGTGATAAGGATGAAGTTAATATAGTAATGTCCTTAGCTTGCGCCCTATTTGAGACTGAGACTAAGGCAGGTTTGGAACCCTGTCCTATCACCTTTATCAAATCCCTAGCTCTTAGTGCAACTGTCCTATTCCTACCATGGGAATATCTATCTTTCTTTCTTGTGTCATATCTATAGTTGAGGATATCAAAGCGGACGGTATCGTATATGAAGAAAGAGATTGTTGACGTTAGTAGACTAATCTATTCATTGGTAGGGCATTTTTTCCTGTGACCGCCTTCCTACCAAAAAGCTAACCCAACCAAATCCGGTTTTTTTTTCTAGACCGGGATTTTTTTAGGATTCATACATGCATTGATCCAGTCGAAGAACCTGCTCCAGAGCTACTACTCCGCCTAGCGTATCTTCCTGCCCGTCCCGGGTTCTCTCTGCTCGGTTCCACAATCAATCCCAGATCCATCCATTTGAGGGAGGTCAAATTCCGCGCTCTTCTAATTGCTTAGAAGGGTTCAAAAAGCCCTTTACTAATAGGGCTCATCGAAGCCCTATTAGTTCTGTATATTCAAGAACAGGGCTATCAAATGGTCGACTGCGAAACCCATCGGGGTTCAAAAATCGTATACTTGAACGATGCCCTCTATCGGCGATAGTTCGACGGACTACTTTTGCGATGTCTGTCACATGAAGAAGCTCAGCAAGCCTTGCAAGAAGTACATGCTTTACTAATAGGGGCATAGTAATAGTGGTTTGCTGGGTTGGTTTTGCTCTCTACCTTCTCACGGGGGGATGGAAACAAGAGAGGTCAACTGGAGTGGAAGCCAAACGACGGGGCCAAAATCTTGTGATCGATCCGAAGAACCACTGCCAGATACGATTCTGCTCCCCCAGTTTATTCTCTATAAGGCTACCAAAAAATGCGATTCTTGCCCCCTTTCGCCTTAACTTAAGAAGGCTGCGGTGAGAATGAGGATCACTTCGGAACTCTAGGAGAATGGGCGTTTTAGGGCGGGATCTAACTCCAACGTGTTGCGGAGCCTTCGGCCGTGAGAGGAGAGGGTCTTTTGGCTTCCTCAGGGCCGTGTGAAGCTTAGCTTGCTTTAGCAGCCACGTGATGATTCAAGTTCGTGGTAGGCGTAGGAGCTGGGCGAAGCGGTAGCGAAGCTCAGGTGGTGATTGATTCAAGTGCGCGGTGAG
>CM042896.1:39135166-39138301 GCA_023653625.1 Triadica sebifera
GATCCGGGGATGGATGGAAAGAACTCAATTTTAAGCACTAAGATCGGAGGTCTCATAGATCTTATTCAGTGCCTTCTCACTTAATGCTAACCGAGCAATAGCGCTCATCAGGGTGGTTTGCTCGGGTTAGCCAAGAAAGCCTTAGCGCGCAAAGGCATAGAGCTCAAACACAGGCTTAGTAAGAGATTCAAAGAGTGTAGTTAGCGGTCATCGCTCCGGGGATTCGGCTTAGTCACCATCTCCGTCCACCTTTTCGGCTTAGGTTACCCAGTCAACAGACTCGGCTTAGGGCACCTGCCCTATGGTTTAAGAAGAGCTTCTAAAAGGAGTTGGTCTTAAACACCGATAATAATTCATTCTAACTAGTAGCTACTCATTACACACAAGAAAGAGTGTAGGTTTCAGTTCAGTCTACGGTCTCCCCACCGAAGTCGGATATCAATAATCACTGACCCTGCCTTAGTAGAGTGAGGAGTGAACAGACTCAAATACAGTTGTCAGGGGGGGCTTCGGCTTATAAGGAATGAGAATGGGAATCTTCTTTAGCAGCCTGCTGTGAGAGCTTGACTGATGCCTTAACGCCCTTGCCTTTTTACTGATGTAAAGTAGGAAGGCCCACTTAGAGGTTTCCGAACGGTCACGCTTTACTGCCTTGTCTCATTGGTAAGGAGGCTATGAGCTAAGCTATACTTGTAATCAAAGGCCGACCCCTTTGACTAAGGGGAACCATCTAATGCTTTACTAGACTAGCTACTTAAATAAAAAAGCGCAAAAAAGAGCTCATTAGGATGGTGAATCCAGCTGTAGAAAGGAGCTAAATTTCTGAAAGCAGGCCCCCTTCTTAGTCAATGGACTGATAGTTAAAGGGACGGGATCATGACTTTGACTTCTGGGTAAACCTGTAAGTGAGAGGCGGAAAGAAGTACAGCTAATAGTACGAGGAAAAAGACGAATCAATTAATGGAAAGGATACAGGACTGAATCTTTCCGTTGTCCTTCCCGGCTGGCAAGCTCAGTTCTATTAGAATCACTTCGATTTCTGCTCAATTACACCGACCCTTCAAATGGATAGATTCCCTTTCCTAATATGGAAAGTCCTTCTGTAAGCGAATCCCTTCTAGTCGCCAAGGAGCATTTCGACTGCTTTCTTATCTTAGTAGGCTGTAGCTTTTTCATCATTCCTTATTCCCGAGGAAGGAGGTTTCAGTCCAGGTTATATGGTCTTCCAGACCAGTGCGTAAGGTGCCCAAAAGTAAAATTTCTTGATCTGACCATGGACCCCAAGTCCCCTATTGCAGAGGATCTTGGCGGGTAAGGCGGTTGCTTACTCCGTTTTCAAAGTCAAAAGATATAAGCAGATTCGATCAGCTAAAGCTATCTGTCTCAAGTCTATCGTTTAGTGGCCGAGGGAAGCCCCGGTCTAGCACATCTCATTCAGCTTTCAAGTTCGCCTTTCCTGATGAAGCAAGCCAAGTCGAGAAAAGAGCTGAAAAGAGTTTGCAACTAATAGAATAGGGCCACCAGATCCCGGGTATACAATAGTTGCATCTCGGCGGTAAGATCGTTACAAATAAGGATGAGCCAAGCAGCTGCACTAAGCTCCTAGGGACCTTCGCTCGACCTATCTCTTCACTTACGCTAAATATGGTAATAAGATGTTCTTTCGTAAAGGGATGATCACCATCACCCAGGGTGATAGAATAAGACCTGCTGAAGGCCCGTAAGGCACTTCTTGCACTAAGGCACAGATATGATCGATGCATAAGACAAGGAATTGACATATAATAGTAGATAAGGCATTACTGTATTGTTAAGAGTTAGCAGGATTCGAGACAGATATTTCATTAATAAAGAGAGAAAGGAATATGATTAAGGCCAAGGAAAGAGAACTAGTGAGAGGGATTGCTTGCTAACTTTTTTATCCCGAAATGGACGGAATAGGTTTTGCAAGAATAAGCCATTTTCAGTACACAGGGCTGAAAGCATTCTTCGCAAGATAAGAGCAAGCAAGTAAGCAGTACAAGTCCAGGTCTTTTCGCATAGCAGGTCTCTTGGGCAAGTGCTATCGAATGCCTTGTTACTCTTTCGAATAAGCTCTGAACTGACTCAGTGCCATCTTTAGCAAAAGCAAAGGAGGAATGATCTACGAATGCCGGGCATGATGTATTACCCGAGCGGAGTGCGCTGTTTTCAGAACAAATGCACAGTGAATCATGAGACAGGAGCGAAGCTCTTTGATATTCCCGGACAAAGAGCTGTTAGCAGGGCTCAAAAGCAACTCTTTCTTTATGAAAGACCGGCTAACGGAAGCTCAAGTAAAAAGAAAGGACGGAAGCAAGGTTGAAGAGAAAAAGCAAAGCTTTCAGGAAGAGTCGGTGATCCTTCTCTCTTTTATTGAACAATAAAAGAAGTCCATCGGACATTCATTCAAAAGGTTGACTCTAAAGCTGGGGATTAAAGCACATTCATGGATTGGGGATTACAACCTTGATCATACAGGTAGCAAGGATAGCTGGCTTGCCCAACCTCAACCACAAAAGAAGGGGATATCGGGGCAGCGAAGTAGCCTCGACGTAGGAAGAGGTAGGTTCCCTGAACTAACAACCAAAACGTGGTACAACCGAAACTGGGCTTAAAGCTTTGGCTGAAACAGCTCTTCTTTTCTTTGAGCGGGACTGCAGCAGTAGGGAAACGGATAGGAATTCCCGGTGCAGGCCAACTCGACTCGGAATATAAATAGCCCTTTACTTTAGTAGGACGAGGTCAAATGTCAGGATTGAGATTGGATTTAGGAATGGAAAGACTGAATGGACAAAAAGAAGGTTTTTCTAAAAGGATTGGAACTAGGCCAATGCCAATGAAATCTCATCTATTGCAGGAAAGAAAGAGGAAAGGTTGGTTGGCATGTGAAGGCTTTTTTCTGATCTTCGGGAGCTGCTCGAAGTAGCCATGTAGGCAACTTAACATAATTCCTTTGGAAGGCCCTTGCGTCCTATCCCCGCTCCTTAAAAAAAATCCAGTCCTTAGAGAAGCAGTCCAAGGCCCGAAAGTCTCAAAGAGACAAATCCGTTAATTCTGTCTGTAAGAGTGGTGTAGCCCCGCCAACTCCTCAAGGGGGATTTACCATTAATTCTC
>CM042896.1:39738801-39902926 GCA_023653625.1 Triadica sebifera
AATCTCTCGAGAGGGGTCCCGTTCCCATGTGCCAAATAGGCTGGCCTGCCCAACAACAGGCCCATGCCACGCGCATAGCAGCATGCTGACCTTCTTGCTGTTAGGCCAATTTTGGTCTTAATTAGGCCAATTATGGCCATTAACTATTCATTGGTCTTCCTTTTCTTCATTTAATTTTTTTAATCTTATTTCTAAATTTGATAAAAAAAAGACATCAAAAGGCAGAAAAAAACATGAAAATTATTTTTGGTGAAAAATAATTTTTGCTCAAAACAATAACCAAGAAGGGGAAAGGGGGAGGAGGTTGAATTGGTTTGGCAATTAAAATTTTGTTTGAAGGAATATGCTAAAATAATAAATTGTGAAAGAAAGAAGGATATTATGTGCATAATATTCATAGAGGTTCGGGTATTAATAAATTCTAATCCTCTCTCCAATCTCGATTGGGTATTTTACTAACACTTGAAGTGTTACAATAGAATTTTTCCACGCTCACTCCCAACTATGGTGTTTCTCTCTTGGCTAACACCTAACCTAAAAAAATCCTTGTGTTTTAATAGCTAACACAACAACTAAATCCTTGTATTTTTATGACTCACATAATAAACCTTTACAAGTGTTTCACTCACAATCCAACTCACTCAAAAACACTTTTGAATAATTGATGACAAGTAGAAAACACTCACCAACTAGAATGCTTGACAATTATAAGCAATTATATGGCTATACAAGATTAAAGACTGAATGATTGTATTTCTTATTATTTGGATGTCATAAATGTGTTGTATTTATATTTCTAGATCAAATATAGCCGTTTTGGGGTGCATTAAATGTGAAAATAGCCATTCAACTGCTTTTCCATTCGTGCCTGTCAAGTTTCTTTCTTTAGGGTCACGGGCATTACTGATTCTTCATGGTTGTGACTGTTCTTTATAGTCATGAATGAAAGTCATGACTTTGGTGGTGATTCATTCTACCTAAAAAATGAATGGTTGTTCATGGGCGTGACAAAATCTTCACGGGCGTGACTTGATTAATCTTCACAGTTGGGCTAGTACTTCACTGCCATAAATGTTTGAATGAACAGTCTTGGCGCTTACTTGTTTCACATTCGTGATTCGATATTCACGGGCGTGAAAAGCTTTTTACTGGGGTGGTGATCATGGGTCACGGGCGTGACCTTTTTGAATTACGGGCATGAACTATGCATTTTACCAATGTCTTGATCTTTAATTCTTTTCTTTCAACTTGCTTCATGATTTTGGGAATGCATAACCTGTCTAACACACTTGGAGCACAAAAAATGATTAAATTCCTTATTACTTAATTATTTGTTATAATCAAAATGGTGAAAATATCCCTCAAGGTTCAACAATCTCCCTCTTTTTGATGGTGGAAAATAATTAAGTAATATGGGAATCTAAAAAGAAATAAAATTTCTCCCTATTTATTTGTGCTAAACATGAATCAATAAGAAGTACAAGATGCTTCAAAATAAATTGAAGTCAGCAATTGTCATAGCATTTGTATGAAGATAAACAAAGTATTCATGCAAAGTATACAAATGTTATATTGCAAGTTGATTAGGCCAAGTCATGTTAACAAAGTATTTAAATTGCTTACTTATTCTCCCCTTTATCACAATCAAAAAGGAGATAAGACAAGAGAGAATAAAATAAAAGATATATCATTGCATAAACAAAAGTTTTACATGTCATATGAGTTGTAAAAATAAATAAAAGAGACTTGAACTTAAGAGAGGACTGTGATAACATGATCCTAAGGATCCTAAGATATAAAAAGTAAACAAAAGATAATGACAATCATGGCTTGAAGCCATACATCTGCTTGCAAAGACGAGCCACCTCCTCCTCGAGGCAATAAATCCTAGACTTCATGAAGTCCTTGAGGTTCTCCAGTTTTGCATCAATGGACTCCTGAAAAGTGTTCATGTTTTCCTGAAACATGGAGGAGTTAGTAATATGGCAATCTACTGTGCCAAGTCTAGTGGAGGTGTCAAAGAGGTCTTTGTGGTAGGAGGAGCATCTGGAACAACTAAAGGTGAAGTCGCAACACGAGCTCTCTTCTTTTGTTGGAGTCCTTGAAGTCCGGCTTTGAATTCCTTGGAGTCTTCAGGTTCCCATGCCACTTCTCCTGCTGGGGTGATAAAGTGGTAAGACTCTTCATTCTTATGGTGGACTCTCATTACTACTCCTATCTTAATAAATGACTTAATGATGAGTCGATCTCTAGGAGAAGTTGGAATGATATTGTAAACATGATTATCGAGATCCAAAAGTCCTAGCTCTACCGCTAAATGAGTCACATATCCTTCAATTAGAATATCTCCTGAAGGCTTGGAAGAAATGGACTATAGGTGAGAGGCAAACCATCGGGATAATGCCACTAGCTCACTCTTTCGAGCCATATCAAACAGAAGCAATTCAGACTTCCAAATTGAGCCATTGCTATCACCTTGAGCAAAAATGCTGTAGGTGAGAAACTGGTGAATGTAGCGAAGCATTGGTGATATTAGGTGTGTGCTCTTCGTCTTCTTAACATCCTAGTTGCAGTCATTGCCAAAATATGACCAGACATCATAAGGATAAAATCTAGCCTCATTGTCATGGATCAATCCCTCATACGGGAGCTTGAAAATCTCCCCAAATTCTACGATGGTCAGGATTTTCTCTTACTTGCAGAGCTGAAAGGAGACTTTGCCAATCAGAGAGACCTGCAATGTACTAAGGAATTCCAGATTGGCTCCTAAAAGGTGGGTCAATAGATGTCAATAAACTCTAGCAAGTTGCATTTTTGTAACCAAACCTTCATGTCGGATGTTAGGCCTAAAGTCTTGACACACCCCAATCGAAGGTCCTCATCGATAAGAGAGGCCTTTTCTGAGGCTAGCATATTTTTGATGGAAATATCAGGGTATGACATTGAGTAAATAATTTTCCTGTATTTTTGGTGTCGTACTTGTTTTTCCCCTTGGATTGGCCAGAACCAAAAGCCATTTGTGAAATGGAAGCTTGAGAGAGAAAAGGTAGTCGAGCCTAGGGTTTGGAAATTTCACTAAAACTTGATAACAAGAAAGCTTGAAATCAAGTGGAGGAAGTGTTTTGTGAATGATTTCAACAAAGATTGGTGGTGAAATGATGATTTGGAGGTCAAAATTTGGCCGGAGAAAGTGAGAAGATGTGTCAGTTTGAAGGTTGAAGAGAGAGAAAGTAAGAGAAAATAGTGATTTTCAGGCTTTATTTCGATCGATTCACGACCGTGAATAAATATTCATGAGTGTGAATGATTGTGTTCATGGTTAAGTAGGTAGGAACTTAAAATGTGACTCAGGGCATGAACGATACTGGACAGTCATGGACGTGAACAAACCTGTCATGGGATCAAACTGTGATCCAAAGTGTGACACTAACTTCAATTGATTCTATTGGTTTTGGCTACCATTTTCTTCAGCCGTGAAGATTTATTCACGGACATGAATACGTAAAAGTTAAAAAAATAAAACTAAGTCCCATTCAAAAGCATGTGATATCTAAAGGATTCCTAAAAATTTTATACATTTTTTTCAATAGAAATAAACACTCTATCACACAATTTGATAATGTAAAATATCAAATAATCAAAATATCACTCAAGATTCACAATTAATCAAGATATACAAAAATGTATCATCTAAGACAATGTGGTGCAATCAAGCATTCCAAGCTATCTTTTACAAAACAAAACCTTTCATCATTGAGAGGCTTGGTAAAAATATCAGCCAATTGGTTGTTTGTGTCAATGAATTCTAACACAACATCTCCATTTTGGACATGCTTTCTTAGGAAATGATGTCTAATGTCTATATGTTTGCTTCTAGAGTGCTAGATAGGGTTCTTAGAAAGATTTATAGAATTAGTATTATCACATTTGATAGGAATATGATCCATAATTTGACCATAATCTTTAAGTTGTTGTCTCATCCAAAGAACTTGAGTGCAACAACACCCTGCTGCCACATATTCTGCTTCAACGGTAGATAAGACAATTGAAACACAAGTACCAAAAGTGCTTTTTCTATCTAATAGACTACCGGCATAGTCAACATCTAAAAAACCATTGATGTGAAAAGAGGAATTCCTAAGATACCATAGACCTAGATGTAGAGAACCATGTAAATATTTTAAGATTTTTTTAACAGCATTTAAATGTGATTCTTTAGGACATGATTGAAATCTAGTACATAAGCATACACTATACATAATATCAAGTCTAGAAGCAATAAGGTATAGAAGAGATCCAATCATACCTCTATAAAGATTTTCATCTATAGTCTTACCCATATCATCTTTGTCCAATTTGGTTCATGTGCTCATTGGAGTCTTTACAATCTTACACTCTTCCATTCCAAATTTCTTCAATAGTTCTTTAGTGTAATTGGATTGGTTTATGAATATGCCATCATTGCATTGCTTGATTTGGAGACCAAGGAAGAACTTGAACTCCCCCATCATGCTCATTTCAAACTCCCTAGTCATACACTTAGCAAATTCTTGGCAAAGCAATTCATTAGTAGACCCAAAAATGATATCATCAACATAAATTTGAATAATTAATATATCATACTTGTACTTTTTAATAAAAAATTTGTGTCTACACGTCATTTTAAAATAATTTTCTAATAGAAATGCACTAAGCCTTTCATACCAAGCTCTTGGAACTTGTTTTAAACCATATAAGGCCTTAGTGAGCTTAAACACATGATTTGGCAATGAGTGACTTTCAAAACCAAGAGGTTGTTCAACATAGACTTCCTCTTCTATAAAGCCATTTAAAAATGCACTTTTTACATCTATTTGAAAAAGTTTAAAATTCATATGACATGGAAAAGCTAAAAGTATTATATTAGCTTATAGTTTAGAGACTAGAGAATAAGTTTCATCATAATCTATGTCTTTCTCTTGATTGTACCCTTTGACAACTAATCTAGCCTTATTTCTAGTTATAAAACCTTGTTCATTTAACTTGTTTCTAAACACCCACTTACTACCAGTGATTGGATAGTCCAGGGGTCTAGGAACTAAGGTCCAAACCTTATTTTTCTCACATTGATTGAGTTCCTCTTGCATAACAATCACCCAATTTTTATCATTAGAGCCTTATCAATATTCTTTGGCTCAATTTGAAAGACAAAAGCAATATTAGAATCTAAAAGCTTAAGATTAAATCTAGCACTTACACCTTTAGAAGGGTAACAAATGATTTGTCCTATGGGGTTGCTTCTTATGAATTTCCACTCATTTGGAAGTTCTTGGTCTCTTGTTCTTCAGCTTGAGGTAGAGAAATATCTTGTTGTTGCTCATCTTGATCATCATCATCTTTCATTGAGGTTTTATCATTCTTCTCATGATCAAGATCAAGTTTTTCTATTGTCCCTATAATGTCATCAAGAGCACTACCTTTCACAAGATCAAGTTTACTAGATTCATAAAAAATAATATGCATAGACTCTTCTACAACCAATGACCTTTTGTTAAAAACTTTATAAGCTTTGTTGGTTATGGAGTATCCGAAGAATATACCTTCATTGGATTTAGAGGCAAATTTACCAAGGTTATCCTTAGTGTTTAATATGGAACACTTATTTCCAAATACTTTAAAATATGAGATCATGTGTCATATCTGCTAATTTAGACCTAAGTCACAAGAGTTGTTAAATCGACTCGTCGATTTGACCGAAGTCTAAATTTGGATTTTTATTGAAAAATAATTAAAATAATGACAATTAAGTATGGAATATAATCAATAAAGTGTTTAAAATATTTTAAGATGTTAAATTTCAGTAAAGGACTAAATTGCAAATTTTGAAAAGTTTAGGGGTCAATTTGTAATTTACCAAAAATTTGAGGATTTATTGGGATAATCATCAATTAAATGCATGAATTGGGACATAAAATGCATATGGAGGCCAGCCACACCAAGTGTCACATTTTAAGAAGATAATTGACATACATAAATTTAACATTAATTAAAGTTTCTAGAATTAACCTTAGGTGTCCCATAATTGATTAAGTTTGTCATTTTCTCTTAATTGTCTCTCTTCTTCTTTATCACTTAAACATCTAGAAAACTTTTATCTTTTCCTCAAATCAGCCCACGTTTCTTGAAGCATAACACACCAAATGACATACAACAATTAGCCAAGTGATGTGCATGAATAAGGCATTAATTAAGGCTTCTAGAATGTGGCTTATGTGTCCTCCATTTTAATGACTTTTGTCACTTTGTTCTTGATTGTTTCTTCCTCTTCCTTATCCATTTTCATTGAGAAAAATTTTGTTCTCTCAAACCAGCCACGTTTTCCCTTCTTCCTCCATAGCTAAACCTTGATTCTAGTAAAAGAAAGTGAGAAAAAGAGAGAAAAAGCATGGAAAATTCCATTTTCATGATCAAGGTAGCTTAGGAGAGTAAGGAAAAAGAGAAAGATTAAGTTTTATGGAGTCTTAATAATCTGATTATAAATTTTAGGAACTCAAAGTGACAAAGAGTTAGATGAAAGGAGCAAAGGAAAGGAGAAAGAGAAGTAAAGAGAAAGAAAAGAGAAAAAGAGAGGTTTGTGCATAATCTACGACAATAACCTATTTTAATTTTGTTTTAAGTGCATAATTTAATTATTTGGCATGTTGATGATTTTGAATTAATATTAATTGTGATGAAAAATCTTGGGGATGCATGTTTTCTAGACTTAGGATTTAATTTGGTAAAAATTGAATGTGATTGGTTGGTATGTTCTTTGCTGGAAATTGATGAGTAGTGTGCACTTAAACTGTTATAACTTAATTTCTAGAACTCAGTTTTCCATGTTCTTTGTTGGGTTTGAAAGATAATACATAGGGATATAACTTTCATTTATACCATAAAACCTGAATATGTCTGTAATTTTCCAGAAAATTTCATAAATTTCGAACATAGAATATGTCCAGAAATTCTGGGCAGAATTGTTAGTAATGAGCAGTAAGTACTTAAACTATTATAACTTGAGTTCAGGAGCTTGGATTTGTGTGTTCTTTGTTTGGTTTGAAAGATCAGACATAAGGCTATAAGTTTTATTTATATCATAATATCTGAATATGTGTGTAATTATCCTGAAAAATTCATAAATTCAGACTTAGAATCTGTCCAGAAAATTCTGGGCAGAATTATCAGTGACCAGTTAGTGTTAATATTATCATATCTTTTGATACAAAACTCAGAATTTAGTGATTATAGTTTCATATTAAAGCTAATATCCAGAGATAAAATTGTTAAGAATATCATGTAACTAAATTCAGAACGTAACAGGACCAAAATTAAGGTTCAAAACAGAGAACAGATTCAGCCAGTGGCAGGGCAGTGTATGAGTTGTGAAATTGAAAGTGTATATTGATGAGGACCTTGTTATATTCTGTAAATATTATTTTGATTGAGTAATTGTATAATTATTTTGAGACATTAAATGCATGAAAATTGTGAATATAATTGCTATAAATTTTAATGAGATTGTATAAGCCCTAGAACACTGAACCAACTTAGGATAGTTTGGCATGCCAAATAGGGGGGGAGCATGATGAAAATGATTAAATCCATTAATGGTATGATTATCTACGCCAGGTTTGGCAATGTTATCTACGTCGGGTTAGGAAATGTTATCTACGCTGGGTTTGGCACTGTTATTTATGTCGGGTATAACATTATTATATACGCCGAATTTGGCACGGTTATCTACGTCGAGTTTGACACGGTTATCTACACCATGTTTGACACTTATATGCGCACATCATATTGCCCGGGTGACACTCCTAAGTGCCTGGATGAGAATTCCGTTATCCTATTCAGTGGTTCATAGGTATCCTGGATATAAATAAAAACATAAATAAAGAAGTTATGGAACATAAAAGAATTATTGAAAATAAAAATGGAATTATGAATTTTGGCATGGATAAAAAGAAGATTTAGTGTTGTACAATAAGGTGGTAATAAAATAAATAAGTATGAGATAAAATAATATAATTTGATGTCTATACATGCTAGACTGCCATGATTTGCATGAGAATGATGATTTGATTATGTTAAACAAAATGAGATACAATATATTGATGTTATGCATACGAGAATATTATGAAATGTATGTTTGCATGATTTGATCATAAATTGTTATATGACAATGCATGTGATATTAAAAATAGTTTATTGCCTTATTTATATGCACCACTAAGCCAAGAGCTTAGCGTGAGAGTTTTTATCACGCAGATTTAGTAAAGAATAAATAGAAGATAGTAGACAAAGCCAACGATGACCTAATCCAGTAAAGCAGCCTGTTGCACACATCGTGGGTTACACAACTTTTGTGTATTATCTTGTAAAATTTATTTTGTAGTATTTGTAAAATAAATAGTATGTTTTGTAAAGAACATTTTACTATATAAAAAGGTCGTTTAACTTTTCTGTTATATTTCTTTTATAAATGCAAAGTAAATAAATAGTGAATATTGGAAGTGAAAAAAAATGTATGAGTGATTTTGCTTTATATATAACTTATATAATGTTATTTTAATTGATGAAGTCAGTGTAGCACACCCTCATTCGGGCACAAGCTGCTGGGGTGAGGGGGTGTTACAGTTTTTGGTATCAGAGCACCAGGTTGGTGTTTCTGGATTTTGGTATTAAAGCCCGGTTTGGGCAGTTTGGGATTTTAAAATGGTTTTCAAAAATAATTATAACATGTGTGTACCCACAATTAAGTATTAAGGTTGCTGCTTACTGATTGGGGCCGTTATTTTATGATATAGGTATAGTATGGCTTCAGGGTCACGACATATTGTGGCCGAAGGAGGCGAAAGTAATGAGCCTACTGAAACACGGGCTTCATTGCGACCCAGTTGTCGCCAAGCTACTGTATATAGAACCAATGCTAGCCTATCAAGAGGGCAGTCTATTACTGGCACAGGACAAACAGGGCTTATGAGGAACATGATAGATTTGCTACAAAGAGCATCATAACCAGTCTCATCAGGATTACAATTTGAGAGACTGAGGAAGTTAGGGGCACCCAATTTCTACGGTAAACGGGAAGATGACCCCTCAGTGGCAGAGTTTTAGCTAGAACGGGCAGAGAGAATTTTTGATCAGCTGCATTGCACAAACGATCATAAATATGAGTATGCAGTATCTTTACTACAGGAGCATGCATATGACTGGTGGCAATCTGAATCACAGAGCACAGAGGCTCTTGACCCTATGACATGGGAGTTCTTTCTAGAAAAGTTTAAGGAGCAGTATATTCCTCCTATCTACATAGACGATAAGAAAAGAGAGTTTTTAATGCTGAAACAAGGAAACTTATTGGTAATAGAATATGAAAGAGAATTCACACATCTTTGCAAGTATGCTGGAGGCATTGTATCCACTGAGGCAGATAAGTGTCGATGATTTGAAGATAGATTCAAGCTACAAGTCTCAGCTCTACGTCTGATGAGTTTTCCTAGTTTGCTAGCATCTGCCATAACAGTTGAGAGAGTTCTAGCCACACAACAGTCAACACAAGATAAAGGGTTCAAGAGGCCCATATCACAACCGGGTATAGTACAGTCAAGTGGCAAAAGAGCTAGATCTTTCAGTGGCCGATTTTAGGCTGGGGGTTCCAACAGGCCTTCTTCCTTCAGACAGGGACAACCCGCGAGATCTGTTTCTTCGGTAGCTAGTGCACTGACACAGACACCATATAGATCTCTACCCCTACCAAAATGCCAGCATTGTGGCCGTTCTCATCCCGGAGAGTGTTGGTGGATGACAGGAGCATGTGGGAGGTGTGGCTCCAAAGATCACTTGAAAAGAAATTTTCCCTTGTTACAGTATGATAGAGGTTCGGAGAGCTCTGAGCCAATACAGACATAGGCTTCTGGGCAAGGTAGAGGCCGAGGCTGAGGGCAAGGCAGAGGAGGCCGATCAGGGCCCAGTCAGTTTAGATCAGAGATAATTGAGAGGCCAGAAAGTAGTAGAGCTGCCCCAGCCAGGGCATATTCCATGCGAGGCCGAGAGGAGCAGGATGCACCAGATGTCTTAATTGGTAAATTCCTTTTCTTTGGCTCTGACATACATGCATTGATAAATCCGGGGTTGACGCATTCATACATATGCACACCACCACCAGGTCGAAAGGGTTTAGAACCACAGACTCTAGAATTTGAGATTATTGTAACTAACCCGTTAGTTCACAGTGTGAGGGTTAGCAAGGTGTTTAGGGGTTGCCCAGTTGAAATTCAAGGAAGGCAATTCTTAGCAGACTTGATAGAATTACCATTCCATGAGTTCGATGTGATCTTGGGAATGGATTGGTTGGCTCGTTATGGAGTGGTAGTGGATTGTGGAAAAAGACAGATGATCATCAGAATTCCAGAACAAGATGAGATAGTGGTGATGGGTGAGAATAGAAGATATTCAGACAATGTGATCTCAGTGTTGAAAGCTCAGAAACTCATCAATAAGGGATGTGAAGCATACATAGCATATGTGGTTGATATGGAAAAAGCAAGTCCGAAGTTGGTGGATATTCCTGCTGTTAGTGAGTTCCCTGATGTATTTCCAGAGGAGTTGCCAGGGTTACCGCCGGATAGAGAAATTGAATTTGCTATCAATTTGGTACCCGACACCACCCCTATTTCCATTACACCATATAGGATGGCACCAGCAGAGTTGAAAGAGCTGAAGGTACAGTTGCAGGAGTTGTTAGATAAGGGTTTTATACGACCCAGTGTATCACCATGGGGTGCTCCAGTATTATTTGTTAAGAAGAAAGATGGCACTCTTCGTCTTTGCATCGATTAGAGGCAGCTTAATAAAGCGACTATTAAGAATAAATACCCATTGCCTAAGATTGATGACTTATTTGACCAATTGAAAGGTGCAGCCATATTTTCGAAGATAGATCTTCTATCGGGGTATCATCAACTGAAGATAAAAGAGTCAGATGTACCTAAGATGACATTCAGGACACGTTCCTAGTTATGCCTTTTGGATTAACGAATGCACCAGTAGCTTTTATGGACCTGATGAACCGAGTGTTCAGGCCATACCTTGATCAATTTGTAGTAGTGTTTATTGATGACATTCTTGTCTACTCTAGAGACCGAGTAGAACATGATCAACATTTCAGAATAGTGCTGCAAACATTGAGGGAGAAATAGTTGTATGCAAAGCTATCTAAATGCGAGTTTTGGCTTGAAGCAGTCAGTTTTCTAGGTCATATAATTTCAGCAGAAGGTATCCGGGTTGATCCTAGTAAAATTGAGGGTATTCTTAATTGGAAACCACCACAAAATGTGACAGAAGTGAGAAGTTTCCTTGGATTAGCTGGATATTATAGGAGGTTCGTGAAGGGATTTTCATCATTAGCGACTCCTTTGACACGACTGCTACGAAAAGAGGTCCGTTTCGAGTGGACAGATAAGTGTCAAGCAAGTTTTGATCGACTGAAGGCAATGTTGACTAAAGCACCAGTTTTGACTCAGCCTACTTCAGGAAAAGACTTTGTTATGTATAGTGATGCTGGTCATAATGGTTTAGGCTGTGTTCTTATGCAAGAAGGAAAGGTGATTGCTTATGCTTCAAGACAACTTAAGCCTCACGAGCTTAATTATCCGACACATGATTTGGAGTTAGCTGCAATAGTTTTTGCTCTTAAGATCTGGAGACATTATCTGTATGGGGAAAGATGTTATATCTATACAGACCACAAAAGTCTTAAGTACCTTCCCTCACAGAAAGAGTTGAATTTGAGACAACGAAGATGGTTGGAGTTGATTAAAGATTATGACTGTGTGATCGACTACCAGCCAGGAAAAGTTAATGTGGTTGCAGATGCACTAAGTAGAAAGATTTTAGCTGAGATGCGAATACAATCTACTTTGATGCAGAGGATCAAAGATGCTCAGAAGCAAGATGAAAAGTTAGTAGAGATAGTTGATGCAGTGAAAAAGGGAGAAAAGCCTGATTTTTCATTGACAGAGGATGACACAGTGTACTTCAAGAATAAGATTTGTGTGCCTGGTGTAGAAGAGCTGAAGTCCGATATTTTAAAAGAAGCACATGAAACGGTATATACCATGCATCCAGGCGGGAACAAGATGTATCAAGATTTGAAAACTCAATATTGGTGGCCAGGGATGAAAAAGGATATCACTAAATATGTTGCTAAATGTCTAACTTGTCAACAAGTGAAAGCGGAACACCAGTTGCCCACAGGATTGTTACAACCAATACCGATTCCAGAGTGGAAATGGGAAAGAATCACGATGGATTTTGTGTCCGGTTTACCCATGACTCAGAGAAAGCATGATGTAGTGTGGGTGATAGTGGATCGATTGACAAAGTCGACACATTTCTTACCGGTCAGAATGGATTATTCATTGAACAAGCTAGCCGAAATTTATGTAAGTGAGATAGTGAGGTTGCATGGAGTGCCAATGTCCATCATATCTGATAGAGATCCCAGATTTACCTCACAATTCTAAAAGAGTCTACAACAAGCTTTGGGAACTCGACTCAATTTCAGCACGACCTTTCATCTGCAGATGGATGGACAATCGGAGAGAGTTATTCAGTTGCTAGAGGATATGATGAGAAGCTGTCTGCTTGAGTTTGAGGGAAGTTGGGACAGATATTTACCTTTTATGGAATTTGCCTACAATAATAGTTATCAGACAAGCATAGGCATGGCTCCGTATGAAGCATTGTATGGAAGAAAATGTAGGACACCAATCTGTTGTATTTATGTTTTAAATTTTATTTTATAGTACTTGTAAAATAAACGGTACACTTTGTAAAGAAGATGTTATTAAATAAAATGTATTTTTATCTTTGATGTTATGACTTTTCTTTTATGCTGCAAAGTAAATAAATAGTAAATAAAGAAAAAAAATGAATAATTTTCAGGTGTTCAAAATTTAATAAAGATATTTTAAACGATGAAGTTAGAGGTAGCACTCACTCATCCGGGCACGAGCTGCTGGGTTGGGGGGGTGTTATAGTTTTTGGTAAGATTGAAAGCAGCTCAAGATCGACAGAAATCATATGTTGACCTTAAGAGGTGAGATATAGAGTATGCTGTGGGAGATAAAGTATTTCTCAAGGTTTCACCTTGGAAGAAAGTATTGAGATTTGGTAAAAAGGGAAAGTTAAGTCCAAGGTTCATTGATCCTTATGAGATTTTAGAAAGAATCGGACCAGTGGCATATCAGTTAGCCCTTCCACCAGAGTTAGATAAAATCCATAATGTTTTTCATGTATCGATGCTAAGGAGATATAGGTCTGATCCGACTCATGTCATACCAACTGAAGAGATAGAAGTGCAGACTGACTTGACTTATGAAGAGGAACCGGTGGCTATATTAGCACGTGAGGAAAAAGTTTTATGAAACAAGAAAGTTCCATTAGTTAAAGTGCTATGGCAGAATCATGCTACTGAAGAAGCCACATGGGAGAACGAAGAAGTCATGAAGAGGCAATATCTTCAGTTGTTCACATAATTAACAGGTAAATTTCGAGGACGAAATTTATTTTAAGGGGGAGAGAATGTCATATCCGCTAATTTAGACCTAAGTCACGCGAGTTGTTAAATCGACTCGTCGGTTTGACCGAAGTCTAAATTTGGATTTTTATTGAAAAATAATTAAAATAATGACAATTAAGTATGGAATATAATCAATAAAGTGTTTAAAATATTTTAAGATGTTAAATTTCGGTAAAGGACTAAATTGCAAATTTTGAAAAGTTTAGGGGTCAATTTGCAATTTACCAAAAATTTGAGGATTTATTAGGATAATCATCAATTAAATGCATGAATTGGGACATAAAATGCATATGGAGGCTAGCCACACCAAGTGTCACATTTTAAGAAGATAATTGACATACATAAATTTAACATTAATTAAAGTTTCTAGAATTAACCTTAGGTGTCCCATAATTGATTAAGTTTGTCATTTTCTCTTAATTGCCTCTCTTCTTCTTTATCACTTAAACATCTAGAAGACTTTTATCTTTCCCTCAAATCAGCCCACATTTCTTGAAGCATAACACACCAAATGGAATACAACAATTAGCCAAGTGATGTGCATGAATGAGGCATTAATTAAGGCTTCTAGAATGTGGCTTATGTGTCCCCCCTTTTAATGACTTTTGTCACTTTGTTCTTGATTGTTTCTTCCTTTTCCTTATCCATTTTCATTGAGAAAAATTCTATTCTCTCAAACCAGCCACGTTTTCCCTTCTTCCTCCATAGCTAAACCTTGATTCTAGTAAAAGAAAGTGAGAAAAAGAGAGAAAAAGCATGGAAAATTCCATTTTCATGCTCAAGGTAGCTTAGAAGAGTAAGGAAAAAGAGAAAGATTAAGGTTTACGGAGTCTTAATAATCTGATTATAAATTTTAGGAACACAAAGTGACAAAGAGTTAGATGAAAGGAGCAAAGGAAAGGAGAAAGAGAAGAAAAGATAAAGAAAAGAGAAAAAGAGAGGTTTGTGCATAATCTAAGGCAATAGCCTATTTTAATTTTGTTTTAATTGCATAATTTAATTATTTGGCATGTTGATGATTTTGAATGAATATTAATTGTGATGAAAAATCTTGGGGATGCATGTTTGCTAGACTTAGGATTTAATTTGGTAAAAATTGAATGTGATTGGTTGGTATGTTCTTTGCTGGAAATTGATGAGCAGTGTGCACTTAAACTATTATAACTTAATTTTTGGACTCAGTTTTCCATGTTCTTTATTAGGTTTGAAAGATAAGACATAGGGATATAACTTTCACTTAGACCATAAAACCTGAATATGTCTGTAAGTTTCCAGAAAATTTCATAAAGTTCGAACATAGAATCTGTCCAGAAATTTTGGGCAGAATTGTTAGTAATGTGCAATAAGTACTTAAACTGTAATAACTTGAGTTCAGAAGTTTGAATTTGTGTGTTCTTTGTTTGGTTTGAAAGATAAGACATAAGGCTATAATTTTTATTTAGATCATAACATCTAAATATGTGTGTAATTGTCCAGAAAAATTCATAAAATGCAGACCTAGAATCTATCCAGAAAATTCTAGGCATAAATTATTAGTGACCAGTTAGTGTTAATATTGTCATATCTTTTGATACAGAACTCAGAATTTAGTGATTCTAGTTTCATACTAAAGCTCATATCTAGAGCTAAAATTGTTAAGAATATCATGTAACTAAATTTAGAACGTAACAGGACCAAAATTAAGGTATAAAACAGAGAACAGAATCTGCCAGTGGCTGGGCAGTGTTTGAGTTGTGAAATTGAAAGTGTAAATTGATGAGGACCTTGTTATATTATGTAAATATTATTTTGATTGAGTGATTATGTAATTATTTTGAGACATTAAATGCATGAAAAGTGTGAATATAATTGCTATAAATTTTAATGAGATTGTATAAGCCCTAGAACACCGAACCAACTTAGGATAGTTTGACATGCCAAATAGGGGGGGAGTATGATGAAAATGATTAAATCCATTAATGGTATGATTATCTACGCCGGGTTTGGCAATGTTATCTACGCCGAGTTTGACAATGTTATCTACGCCGGGTTTGGCAATGTTATATACGCCGGATTTGGCACTATTATTTATGCCGAGTATGGCACGGTTATCTACGCCGAGTTTGGCACGGTTATCTACGCCGAGTTTGGCACGGTTATCTACGTCGGGTTTGGCACTTATATGCGCACATCATATTGCCCGGGTGGCACTCCTAAGTGCCTGGATGGCAACTCCGTTATCCTATTCAGTGGTTCATAGTTGTCCTGGGCATAAATGAAAACATAAATAAAGAAGTTATGGAACATAAAAGAATTATTGAAAATAAAAATGGAATTATGAATTGTGGCATGGATAAAGAGAAGATTTAGTGTTGTACAATAAGTTGGTAATAAAATAAATAAGTATGAGATAAAATAATATAATTTGATGTTTATACATGCTAGAATGTCATGATTTGCATGAGAATGATGATTTGATTATGTTAAAAAAAATGAGATACAATATATTGATGTTATGCATACTAGAATATTATGAAATGTATGTTTGCATGATTTGATCATAAAATTGTTATATGACAATGCATGTGACATTAAAAATATTTTATTGCCTTATGTATATGCGCCACTAAGCCAAGAGCTTAGCGTGAGAGTTTTTCTCACGCAGATTTAGTAAAGAATAAATTGTAAATAGTTTATTGCCTTATTTATATGTGCCACAAAGCCAACGGTGACCTAATCCAGTAAAGTAGCCTGTTGCACACATCGTGGATTACACAACTTTTGTGTATTATCTTTTAAACTTTATTTTGTAGTATTTGTAAAATAAACAGTATGTTTTGTAAAGAACATATTACTATATAAAAAGGTCGTTTAACTTTTATGTTATATTTCTTTTATAAATGCAAAGTAAATAAATAGTGAATATTGGAAATGAAAAAAAATGTACGAGTGATTTTGCTTTATATATAACTTATATAATGATATTTTAATTGATGAAGTCAGTGTAGCACACCCTCATTCAGGCACAAGCTACTGGGGTGAGGGGGTGTTACATCATGGGTTTTTTTCTATTTCATAGCTTGAAAGAGGTTTTTTTTAAAAGAAATATAACAAGCGGTATTTGTGGCTTTGGCCCAAAAGTAGGTTGGTAAACCATACTCATTGAGCATTGTTCGAGCCATTTTAATTAGAGTCCTATTCTTCTTTTCAAATACCCCATTTTGTTGTGGTGTTCTAGGAGTTGAAAAATTATGAGAAATACCATATTCTAAACAAAAGTTTTCAAAGTTTTCATTTCCAAATTCTTTGCCATGGTCGCTTCTTATTTTTGAGGTAAAATATCCTTTTTCATTTTGAACTCTTTTGGCAAAGTTTTTAAAAGAATCAAAAGCATCACTCTTTTAAGCTAAAAAAATTATCCACGTGAATCTAGAGTAATCATCAACAATGACAAATGCATAATGTTTACCTCCTAAACTAGCAACTCTAGTAGGTCCAAAAAGATTTAAATGTAAGAGTTGTAATGGTTTAGAGGTACTTAAATATTTTTAGACTTGAATGATATTTTGTGTTGTTTTCCTCTTTGACATGGTTCACGTGTTTTATTTGGTCAAATTTGACCTTTGGTAGTCTATTTACTAGCTCTCTTTTGCTGAGTCTTTGAATTAAATCCATGCTTGCATAACCAAGCCTTATATGCCATAGCCAAGACTCATCGCTAATAGTCATAAGACACTTAGAGGATAGATTAGATATCTTGTGTAAGTCTATTATGTAAGTATTGTCATCTCTATCTCATTTGAATATCTTTTGGCCATTTAAGGTGGTTACAAGACATTCATTAGAGGTGAAAGTGACTTGGTTCCCTTGTTAAACTTTGAGGGGTATTTCCGTCATTTTGTTGATAACAAATAAAATAACAATATTATATTTAACATACTTTTTTTCTAAGTCTATTAAACAGGGTATGGAATAAAATAGCAAGAATGGAGATTGAAAGAATAATCCTTGAAAGACAAGATTAAGTAAGTAATATGTTCACGCTCGTGACCCTATGTGTCAAGCCTGTGAAAGAGCTAACCGTTACCAAAACCAACATTTGAAGTTCACGGCCATGAAGGAAGAACAAACCGTGAAATGTACATTTAAGTCACGCTCGTGAATTAAAATGTCACGCCCATGAATGTTCATGGAATTTTTATCCAAAGAGCTTCATGACCAAGGTCACCACTTGGATCACGGCTGGGAAGTGTGTCACGCTCTTGAATATGTATGTCACGCCCATGACCCACTGTTTCAAAACATTCCAGGCGAGCTTCACGACCAAGGTCACCACTTCAATCATGGCTTGGGAAAAATAGTCACGCCCGCGACAAACATAGTCATGCCCGTGAAGGATGAAAGAGAAATGTCAGGCGCGATTATTTGGTTGGTACAACAACTAG
Source organism: Triadica sebifera (assembly GCA_023653625.1). NCBI lineage: Eukaryota > Viridiplantae > Streptophyta > Magnoliopsida > Malpighiales > Euphorbiaceae > Triadica > Triadica sebifera. The sequence continues at coordinate 39,756,829 of CM042896.1, forward strand.
TTTCATATTAAATGCACCCTAACAGCTATAATCAGCCAAGGGAGTATAAATGGAAGTCATTTATGCATTCAGTTAAAGAGGATAGCAAATACTTTGAATCAAAATCTTATTACAAGCTATTTGTACATTCAATACTTTGAGAACTAATACCTATTCTGTGTAAAAATATTTTTGCTCTTCATTTATTGAGCAATAAAGATTTGTGAGTATTTCTCTCTGTAATCATTTATTACTCAAGTGAGTTTTGGGTATTTCTGGGTTAAGAGTAGAACACTTGTAAGGGTTAGTTGTGTGAGTCTTTAAAACACAAAGTAAAGGATGTTTGTGTGAGTCTGTAAAACACAAGATAAAAGGTTGTTTGTGTAAGCCTATAAAACACAAGGAATTGGTTATTGTGTGAGCCATTAAAACACAAGAGATTTCTGGGTTAGGTGTGAGCCATTGTGAGAAACACCATAGTTGGGAGTGAACTTGTAAAACTCCATTGTAACACTTAGTGTGTTAATGAAACTCCCAATTGCGATTGAGGAGAGGAGTAGGGTTTGTTAACACCCGAACCTCTATAAAAATACTTGTGTCAAATTTCTCTATCCCTCCTAAAATTAATTTTTTATTTCCACACTTTAAAGTTTAATTTTTGAAACTCCAATTCAACCCCCTTTCTTGGCTTAATATCTGGGCAATATCCCTTATCACATAATTGACTTACACTTAATAGGTTGTGTTTTAAACCATCAAAAAGCAAAACATCTTCAATTAAAGTTGCACTATTTAAACCAATAGACCCAATACCAATTGCCTTACCCTTGACATTGTTTTCAAAGTTACCTTACCACCATCAATCCTTTTGATATTGGTGAATAGACTTTTGTTATCGGTCATATGCCTTGAGCATCCACTATCCACTAGCCAAGTATTTTCCTATGATGTGGATTTGAGGCATACCTACAAAACCATAATTTTGGTTTGGCTTTTAGGTACCTAAATGAATTTGGGTCTTTGGTGATTAGCACTTGAAGGTTCCTAATGAGCCTTCCTTATAAAACAATATTTGTTTATATGTCTAATTCTCATGCAATAGTGACATAGTTTAGACTTATGTATGCTTTTCCATTTTTTCATGTATTTAGGCTTTGTTATTTTCCTAGGTGGTGTGTGTGCACAATGACATAAACGTGCATTTATGATAGGTGCTTTCCTAGGAGCATGCTTCTTGTATAAGAAAGCATGATTGGCTTTTTAAGATTTCCCTCTTGAGCCAAGTGACCATTGATTACTCTTCTTTTGAGTAGAAGATTTTATGTGTGAATTGCCTTTAACTCTTAGGGCTATTACCTCAATTTCAGAGGTTTGTGGTGTGCTAGATTTGACAAACATGGTTTTAGGTGAGGAAGATGATGATGCTTCTTTGAAGCCTAGATCATGTCTCACTAAGGGAGGTCTTTATGATATAATTAAAGTATCTAAACTTTCATTCCCTTTGTGAAATCTATAAATAGAATTTCTAAGCTCATCAACTTCGTTTTTGAAAGCATTATTTTCTTTTAAAAGAGAATTTGTTGAGGGTTTTAAAGAAATTTCATCTAATGTTCTCTTTAAATAGTCATTTAAATTTTTTTAGCTCTTCAACAACCTTTTGAAGGTCATTCAAATCATTTCTAAGCTTTGATATATTCTTTCTATAAAAATCTAGTTTCTTTTTATATCTTTCTATTTCAAGGTTTAAGACTTCAACTATATCATCATTATCATCATCAATTAAATCATGTAAATAATTACAATGTTTGGATATAGAGCATACCTCATCAATGTGGTCATCCTCAATAGTCATGAAGCACAAGTTAGCCACCTCTTCTTCCTCTTCTTCTTCATTAAATGAGGAAAAGAGGAGGAGTCATCATCCCAAGTGGCTTTGCGACCTTTCTCTTCATCTTCTTTATTGGGTCTCCTCTTGTACTTCTTAAGCTTGTGACACTCAAATTTTATGTGACCTTTCTTCCCACATTCATAGCACTTTACCTTCTTCTTGCCTTTATTGGATGAGATGTTTCTAGGAGTGAACCTTGAAGTCTTTTGCTTATAGTTCTTGTTCCTAAATACCCAAAAGGAATTGACCACCTAATCACAGCCCCTGTATGGGGCACACCTGAATGGAGAACAACCCTTATGCATCATGGTTGTTCGATTTTTCCTCACTGACTGTAAGTAAAAACTCCTTTTTCGGTGGAAAATCAGTGGCGGTGGTTCTTTGATTTTTTTTCTAATTTTTTTCAACAAACCCAAGGTTGAAAAGCTCTGTTTTTTCAAATCTCTTCCATCTAGTATGTTTTCTGTAATTTTCTTAAGAGATTGAATGAGTTTTGAATGGCCATTCATTGGGTTTTAAAGAAATTTAAGGATCAATTGTTGAAATTAATAATAATTGGTAAGTCTTTGATTTTGTCATGGGTTTGTGATTTTGCATATTAGTTTTTAAGAAATTAAAGATTAATTATTGATTTTGAGATTTTTAAATGATGGGTTGCTGAATAAATCGTTGATTTGAGATTTTTCATTTGGGTTTTGCTGAATATTGATTGGGTATTGAAGAAAATTGAAAATTAAAAATTGATGATTGAAATTACTATTTATTTATTGGGTTGATGAATAAGTCATGAGATTGGATTGTAGAGATTGAGATTAATTAGAAATGGGTGTGTGATTGAAATTTATTTTTTAGCACAAGTTTTTCAGAAATTTAGTATTATTATTGAAAATTGATGCAATGTGTTATGATTGAAAAGGCTTGTAACACCCCTTTACTGTTGGGTTTTTGACAAATGAATCTCATTCATAAACGCAGCTGAAAAATAAATTTTTTCAAAACTTGAAACATAAGATCATGCTTGTGTCATTAAAACTAATTTATCAAACATAGAGGTTAGAAATTATACTTTGTAATTTCTTGATTTGTTATTCAAATCTTCATCTTGTTGGATTGTAGCAAACAACAACAATCCATATTAGGACGTCTCTAATAATAATCCATGCAAAGATATGAAAAAGAAACTAACAAAAAAAATTGGTTTGAATAAGATTCAATAGTGCTAGCTATGAATTTGTTTTTGAGAGAATTATTGTCACAAAAATTATTGTTGAACCTTGAGGGATATTTCTGCCATTTTAATGATAACAAATAATTAAGTAACAAGGAATTTAATAAATTTTTGTTCTCCAAGTGTGTTAGATAGGTTATGCATTCCTAAAATCATGATGCAAGTTGAAGGAAAAAAAAATTAAAGATCAAGACATTGGTAAAATGCATAGTATCACACTCGTGATTCAAAAAGGTCAAGCATGTGACTCAAAAAGGTGATGCCCATGGTGCAAGATCACCACCCCTATGAAAATAGCTCTTCATGCCCGTGAATACTGAATCATAATAGTGAAACAAGTGCTATGACTGTTTATTCAAATGTTTACGATAGTAAACCATTGGCCCAACTGTGAAGATTGATCAAGTCACACCCATGAAGATTTTGTCATGCCTATGAACAACCATTCATTTTTAGGTAGAATGAATCATGGCCAGAGTCACGACTTTCATTCACAGCTACGAAGAATTGTCACGCTCGTGAGAGAAACTTGACAGGCACAAACGAAAAAGCAATTGAATGACTATTTTCGCATTTAATGCACCCCAAAATGGCTATATTTGATTTGGAAGTATAAATACAACATATTTATGACTTCCAAAAAGTAAGAAATACAATCATTCAATCTTTAATCTTGTATAGCCTTGTACATTTACTTTAGTTCAACAAACTTTCATTATTTAATTGTAAAACCATAATTGGTTATAATTGTTGAGCACTCTGGTTGGTGAGTATTTTCTACTTGTAATCAATTACTCAAAAGTGGTTTTGAGTGAGTTAGGTTGTAAGTGAAATACTTGTAAGGGTTTATTGTGTGAGCCATAAAAACACAAGGATTTGGTTGTTGTGTTAGCTATTAAAACACAATGATTTTTCTGGGTTAGGTGTTAACTAAGAGAGAAACACTGTAGTTGGGAGTGAGCTAGGAAAAACTCCATTGTAACATTTCAAGTGTCAGTTAAATACCCAATAGAGATTGGGAAGAGGAGTAGGGTTTGTTAATACCTGAACCTCTATAAATCTTGTGTGTATAATATCCTTATTCCTTTCTCAATTTATTATTTTAGCATATTCCTTCAACAAAAAATTTAATTGCCAACCAATTCAACCCCCCTTCTTGGTTATTATTTTGGGCAACAATTAGTATCAAAGCAAGGACTAGCAATCAAGCCTAAATAGTGCTAGTAAATATCAAACTATGGCCAATGAAGGATTTCGTAGTCTCAAGCCCTTCTATGATGGAGCTAACTAGGCGAACTGGAAATTAAGATGGAAATCTATCTTGATAGTGAAGGAATAGATGTTTGGGAGTTTGTTCTGTCTGAATGGACACCTCCAAAAAGAAGGAATTTTGAAGGAGAAGAAGAAATCACACTAAGGGAAGAATGGATAGAAATTCTGAAAAGAGAAAATGGCAAAAACAAGAAAGCCATGACTATCCTAATTAGCTTTTTATCTCTTGAAGAGTGTGTAGGATTCAACATTGTCTTACCTCCTACTTTATTTGGAAGACTTTGGAGAACTACCATGAAGGCACTAAACAAGTTACATCCAAAATGGTTCAACTTCTTGTCACCGAATATGAACTTTTCAAAATGAAGCCAAATGAGACCATAACTGAAATGATAAATCATCTTCTTACCATTGTCAATGCCATGAGGAAGCTTATAAAGCACTATAGTTTGAAAGACAAATAATAAGATTTTGAAGAGTCTTCCAATGAAGGATTGTGACATCCCGCCTATATAATAGGAATAATCCCATTACATAAGCAGAATGACACAGACAATCTAAATGAAACTAGCCTGAATTTTAAAATTTTCATTTCATAACTAAATTGACATTTTTTTTATTTGAATATACATATGGATTCAATTATCAAATACATCATCATGTTACATAAATATTATACTTCATTATGACTATCAAAATTAATGGCTTTTACCTTACATCTAACTATATAGATATAATACCAAAATACAAAATATGTTCTTAAATATATATAAGACATGTCTAACAAACCCCTATGCATGATAATGAAGAAAATGCAAAAATAATATGCATCCGACCCTCAACCAGTTCTGACATGTCTCCTTTAGTATGGGCTTGTACTTTCTCTATCAACTTCACAGTTTACTACTTGCAAGCTCCAGTTCTTGCGCGGAAAAAACCCACGCTAAGCTATTTCTAGCTTAGTGGTACATATAAGCATTTAAGTTTTTCCATGCAGTCACACAAACGTGGATCATAATAATCATGATATAATTTAAATAAATCACTGCCTCAAATTTAGAAAATATTATAATAAAATAAAATTTATATTTCATTATATCATCATTATATTTGTATCAGGACATGAACTGTATATAATCAACCATATGTAATATATAAAATATTAAGCATTCTATCTCCTCTCATGTTTCCATAACTCATTTTAACTTAATTGATTTTCCTAAAATTATGATTGTTTAGTTAACTCAAATCTAAATCCATATAAGCATAAATATTTTAACATACAGTTACCAAAATGCATGGTAGATAATTCATAATACGGTACACAATATTCCAACACACATTATACAGGGACAATCGCATGATTATACAATATTACCAAATTCATTGATAATATATATATATATATATATATATATATAACTCAATTATAAATTTAGCTTACCTTAATAAATATTTGTAATTTATGCTATTTCATACATTTTATCTTTCAACGTGTATATATATGTCTTTTAATTAATTTATATATAATATTTTAATATAAATAGACCAAATCTCATTCTCGGAATGTCCGAATATAGGGCGTGTAGTAGGTCCACTCGCGGAGCTTAAGCACCCTACTCACTATAGTCTCAAGTCAAGAGAGCTCGCAAAGCTTAAGCCTCATGACCGAGTATAATCACATCATCTGTGTACAATTAGGATAGAGGTACTCTCGGAGCTAATACCACCCTGTTCCTAAACCATATCAATATCGGTACCGTAATGCCACCACAATAGTGTACCATCTATCCCTAATTAGTCCATAGGTTGAGAACTGAGCAATTAATGTTATTACTTATTTATTTTCTTTATATATTAATTTGTTGTAATCAATATTCCCATTACATTTATAATGAAAATATAATTATAAAATTTTAAAATCATATAATCATATGAAATTCCATTATATAACCATTAAATAATATTGGCATACTTTAATTAGTTCTCTATACAATCAAAGCCAACAAATCTTTTAATACAAAATTAAAATTTATAATAACCTTATGAGTACAAGTATGCCATATAACCTCTCTTTTCATATCAAATGCTTATGTCATATATGACTTGCTAACTTCACTCTTTATTGTCCTAATTATTCAATAATAACCATTAATAATTATCACATTTTTAATCAATCATATACTAATCCCTATTGAAAAATATATTATGCTACATATTCTACATTCACACCCCTTAACACACATTTACAATCTTAAACTAAAATTTCCTACATTTTATCAATCGATAATTCATCCATATGTCTATACATGAATTAACATGAAGTTTCATTAATTAAGAATCTCATTTACACATTTTAATACATTATTTAAATATGAAACTCATTCAAATAACACACAAGTATTCAACAAGGCAAACTAAAATGCATATATGTATAAACCTCAATTGAGCTTTTTCCAAAATCTAAAATTTGGAGCTTGTCTACTTTTATTGCTTTTTTCTTGTTGATATCCTAATTCAAAAATATAAATAATTAATACATTGATAAAATATTTATTCTTAATATAGTTTAAATAAATAACTACAATTTCTTATAAGCCGGAACAAGACCTCTTAGGACTGTTGGATCAATAAATTTTTTTAAAATTATCCAATTTATATGATTCTTAATCCTAATTAAATTTAACATCTAAAACTAAAACATACTAAAATTTAAAAAATTTTGAACCATTACATGATTTTTGGTATAATGTTAAATGTTGCTCTTTTCTCTTCCCTTAGGCAGTTTTAGAGTAACACATTTAAAAATTCATATATTTCAATGTGTAGATTAAATTATTATAAAGCTTTTTATAAAGTTATATAAGTTAATTTGGAACATTTTTCATGTTTACCTAATTTCCATATTCGGTCTCTAAGGTTTTCAAATACTAGAGGATCTATAACTGGTTTAACATAGAGTGTCAACCCGATTAGTTCATTTATTTAGCTCATAACTCTCAAAATACATGACATTTTAAGGTGAAACTTTCATAGATATTTAGATAATACATAGGAATAAAACTTTCATATTTTTAACTTTGTCTAATTCGATCTAAAAAGAGGTAAAATATAAGGATGAAGTTACTAGAGCTGTACAGGTATATGAAACCTGCTCAATCAAGGAATAGTCATAGTTCATTTCAGTATAACTCAACCTACACAAGAGATATTTATACAAAATTTTTCAGAGACCTAAATAACACATATACCTACAAATTTTATATTTTACAAAACCTCAGATTCAGCCATTAAGATGATCAATTTAAACAAAAACCATAGGTTATTTAGTTGATACATCTCCCTGAACTAGTTTCACTCCAATGACCATTTCTCTTCATATACTCAAAATAATTCAATACAATTTGATAGACAGATACACAAGACATATATGAGAAAATTTTATATTTTATACCTTCTCAAATTCAATTCATAGGGTACTCAGAAAAATGAACGAAGTACACTGCAGAACATAATCTTAAAAGCTCTAATTACACAATAATAAGGAAAAAAATAATACTTACCAAGATCAGATTTATTTGGAGTGAATTTTCTTAAAAATCATGAAGGAGACGATGAAGATTTTGGGGCTGTAATATGGAGGAAGAAAAGGGATGAAGAAGAATAAGAAGAAGAAGAAGAGAGGTGCAGCTTGGAAGAAATGGGGTAAAGTCTTAATTGACTTCCCCTCCCCTCCTTTATTCTCGATTTTAGTCTTCCTTTGTTTTTTTTTTCTGTTGTCCCTTGTACTGTTCACTTTTTTTAATTATTATTATTATTATTATTATTATTATTATTATTATTATTATTATTATTATTATTATTACTATTATTATTATTATTATCATCATCATCATCATCATCATCATCATCATCATCTTCGTATATTTAATTACATCTAGTCCTTTTAAATTTTTACCAAAAATACAATTTAATTATGTGGTCTAATTTAATCAAATTTATATTGTCTATCAATTTAATTTATTTTAATTAACGATTTCATATATTTTAATCTCTATTATCTATCATGTTTTTTTCCTATTTATACCACATATTTATTCTAATAAAACTCTAATTAGTGGGCGTTACAAGGATTATAAATCAAGAGTTGTAGGAATAGAAGAAGCAAATAAAAACTTAAGTGCGATCCCAACCGACATAATAATTGACAAACTTCTCACTAATGAGATGACTCTAGTAAGAGATAAAAACAAAATGAAGGAGAAAAAGAGAAGAAAAAGCCAATTGCACTCAAAGCATCAACTTCCATGCCTATATATGAAGGTCTTCTAAATAATGAAATAGTTGATGAAGGAGATGAGAAAATAGCCTTACTTTCAAAGAGTTTCAAGAGATTGATCTTCAACAAATATGGTTCAATTGTTAAGGAGAATGGAAAGAAAATGGGGTGCGATTTACATTGTGGAGGTGTGAAATTTCTCTTTAGATGAAAAGAAGAAGCTAATGAATGTCTATGGTCACATCTTGAAGGGTGTAAGTGTGGGATGTAAAATTAATCCTCTGTTGAAACATAGGCCAATGATGATAGAAAGAGTAGTGGTCGGTGACTGATGCTGCGTTTAAATGGTGAGGCTATAAGGGACAGTGCCAATTGAAGAGAAGGAATGTTTAGCATTGTGGATGATGAAGATGAGAATGGGAAAGTGGTGTTGTGAACTGATAGAGAAAGAATGAGATTGTGAGAGAAAAGGAAAGAGAGAGAGTTAAAAAAACAAAAGATAAATAATTAAAAATTTTAAATATTAAAATTAATAAAAGAAAGATAAATTAAAAAAATCAAAGTAAAAATTTAAAACTTTAAGAATTAAATTATTTTACCATTCATTTACCATGACTATAAATATTTTACCCATTAACTTAAATTCTCTTTACCAGAACCTTAAAACCCATTAAAACACATTTACTGCATGCTGGAGGTTGAAGAAGAAGTAACGAAAGAAATTGAGACTGAAAAAAAGACTTTAAGCATGGGCATCAGTTTCATATATTGGTAAAAATGAAAAAATAAAAAATGAACTAAAATGAAAAAAATAGGTTGCCTCTCGTTGAATGCCTTTCTTTATAGTCTTTGGCTAGATGTAGCCACTAATCAAGCTTCAAACTACATCTAAAAATTTAAGAAACTTCAATTCATATGTTGTATCTTGTACTGAATGATTTAACACAAACTCCTCTCTAATTCCATCTAGGTCTTCATAATAAAATTCATTGTCAACTGTAATCTGTCCCAAGTCAAAATCTGGTTGCACAAAAGTATTCATAGCATATATGGAAAAAACATAATACACATTACTTGGATTACTTATGGAATCATTGATACTAAATTTAGCAATTTCATCATCAAATTCCATAGTAAATGTTCCTTTATACACATCAATCTTAATTTTGGATGTTTTAAGAAATGGTTGACCTAACAAAATTGGAATTGAATTTGTAATGCCTGTATTTAGGGTCTATAAGTTATGTTATTAGCTAGTGGGAAATGGTAGATTAATTGGAATTTTGAGATGTTGAGAGTGTTTGAAATATGATGTTTCATGCCCGTGACAATGGATGTCATGATCGTGAATATTGAGTTTTAATGCACAACCGTAATGAGGTTCTTCATGGCCATGAAGAGTTGCTTCACGACCTTGAGACAATCATGAAGGAGAGGCTTACAGCTATGAAAGAAGAGTCACGGTCGTGAAGCTTGGGCAGACAGGGCTGGTGAGATAGTCACATTTTTCTCTCTACCATTCCCTTTAAATCCACTTTCCACTCCTTGTTAACCAACCTAACATGCCATATGCATCTTCTCCTTCCTCTAGAGCTCTTCTACTTCCATTGTTAAAGCTTGGAGAAAGCATGTTTCTCTAAGTAAAGTGAGGGAAAAAGTGAGAAGGAGGGAGTTATGGGTTACAAAGGGAAAGTTTGGTTTTTCTTTTTTGGGTGTTGGTCATTTTCCAGAAGCTAAGAGAACATTTCTCCATCTTGCTAGGACCTGAAGGGAGTGCTAGAAGTCCATCTCAAGAGAGAGGACAGGCTTGAAGAGATCAAGCTTTAGCCAATCTCCATCATATGTGTATGGTTTGTACATAACAATATTTAAGGCCATTAGATTGTGTTTTTTTTGTGTTCTTTACTTTAAATGCATGTTTTAGATGATAAATGAGTAGATAAATGGCAAAATATGGGGTTGATATGCATGATGGGAATTGGTATGAACATGGTAAATTTGACATGTTTGAGGAACAATTCTGATTATTATTGATGATTAAAGATGATATAGTCATGATAGTTAGCTTGAATACATGCTGGAATGTTGGCAGGGTGGTTAACATTGGTCAACAGTAGTGAACATTGCAAGTGGTAGTGACATGATTTGTGATGCTCCATTTTTGTGAAAAAATTTCCAAATTCACGACCGTGAAGGATAAGTTCATGGGCGTGAATGTTGTGAGATGCATTCTTATTACTGAAGCATACCCGTTCATGGGTAGCTTCACAGTTGGGTTCACGCCCGTGAAAAGTTGATCACAATTGTGAATGCATGCTAATTCACGGGTTGAATCAGGGCTTGTGTCATAGGGAGGACTACCCATGAAGTGGTGTTTCACGATTGTGAATGGTTAGTCATGGGCGTGAAGCTGTTTGTGTTGGAAAATTTATATGTTTGGTTTTGAATCAGATTTGAGTCATTAGGAGGTGATAGACCTCAAATGCAAGCTATAGCATGGTATGGAAATATATGATTGTAGAAATCATGAGATTTTTATAAAATATGGTAATAAATAATGTGAACGTGTGTATGATAATATTGTAAGCCCAATACTCTGACTAGGACTAGAGCTAGGATAGATGGCATGCCATTGAGGGAAGAGTTCAGTACTGAGGGATGTATGTTAGTCATATATATTTGAAGGCCTAGAGATTAGTGGACTAGAGCACCTCGATGGGTTATATATTTGAAGGCCTAGAGGTTAGCAGACCAAAGCACATCGGTGGGTTATATATTTGAAGGCCCAGAGGTTAGCAGACCAAAGCACCTTGGTGGGTTATATATTTGAAAGCCCAGAGGTTAGCAAACTAGATTGCCTTAGTGGGTTATATATTTGAAGGCCTATAAGTTAGCAGAGTAACGTCTCGGTGGGTTATATATTTTACAACTCAGAGGTTAGCGGACCAGAGCGACTTGGAGGGGGGCTAAGTTATCCATATCCATTTTTGTCTAGTTATGAGTAGGTGGACAACGGTAAGATAATTAATAAATTTTTAATTATTAATTATAGTTTTATAACTACTCATTTTGTAAAACTTCGGGCTTGTGTATGTCCATGTGATTTGTAGTCAACTTTTATTTTTTTGAGGTCAATTTCATGATTTTATTTTATTAAGTCATCATGTCCATGGTGAATGAAAGTTTTTTTTGAAAATTTTGACGTTTTAATTCATGTGCATTGTAGAATCTTTTGGTATAATTGGGTTTAGTCTTAATTATATCGAAGTATGTTATAGAATTAGAAGAATTATTTTCTTCCATATCAATTACCTAAAAGTAAAAAGGAAATAACAATTCATTGATTTGAATTAAAACATTTTGCAAGCACCATCAGAATAAACATTAGACCTATTAACAAGTTGTAAAATAACACATGTTTTTGTCAATGGCCCAAGATTTGGAGAAGTATAAATAGAATGGGGCATAACATTAATCAAAGCTCCTAAATATAACATTGCTCTTTTAATCTTTAAATTTTCAATTTTGTATAGGAGAGTAAAATACCTAGGTCTTAGCACTTTAGAGGCAACTTCTTTTGGAGAACAACATATACATTTTCTCCCATTTGAATTTTTTCATTTCCCTTCAATTTTTTTTTATCAGAACATAATTTCTTAAGGATTTTTTGCATAACAAAGCATTTATTTTATAGCATCAATAAAGGGAATATTCACTTCAACTTTTCTAAAGATATCTAAAATTTCTTTTTCTTGCTATTCTTTTTTTGATTTGGCCATTCTACTAGGAAATGGAGGAGGATAGTCATGGACAATTTTGGTAGAGTGTTACGTGAATTATTTGTTTGAGGCAACTCCATTTCTTGCACTATTTATTCTCTACAACAAATTTCTAAACTTTCTTAACTAGTTCTTTAAATTCTTTTCCACTTATCAATATAATTGCACTGAGATTCTGCTTTAGATGCACTTTGAGTTAAGAAGGTAAGCATTCAAAATTTTGATTCTTCAATCTTCTAACAGAAGTGGCTAGTTGGCTCATATAATTTTTGAAGTTTTGAATTCTAGTTTTGGTCTCTTGTTGGAAGGTAAGAGCACTCTGTTGAAATTGTTAAACGTTAGTAGCTAAAGAATATACAACTTGTTCCAAAAACATACCTGATTGTTAAGATCTTTGAGGCACAGGGGCTGGTGATCTAGATTGAAATTCAAGTTGATGAAAGTTATTAGATGTCCATAGCTAAAATCTAAGTGATCTATCCTTATGGAATTATAGGTAGAGACATCTAGATCATATTTTCTCTGATATTGTTGTCCTTGGAATCCTCCTACAACATTAATATTTTCTTCTTCTTAGAAAGTAGGACACATATCAGTTAGGTGATCATTATTCGAACAAACCCCACACACCTTTGCTTTTACTGATTTCCTACTACCATTTCTACACAAGAGAAATAAGATTGTCAAGTATTTATTCAATAGCATTAACACTTGCCTCATTTTTTTAATATCCAAAGTTGCTATCAATACTCAACCATTTGGCACTTTTCTCCCATTTGAATTTTTTCATTTCCCTTCAAATTTCTTTTATCAGTACATAATTTCTTAAGGATTTTTTGCATAATGAAGCATTTATTTTATAACATCAGTAAAGGGAATATTCACTTCAACTTTTCTAAAGATATCTAAATTTTTTTTCTTGCTATTCTTTTTTTGATTTGGCCAATCTACTAGGAAATGGAGAAGGGACAGTCATGAATAATTTTGGTAGAGTGTTACGTGAATTATTTGTTTGAGGCAACTTCATTTCTTTCTTTATTTTTTCTCTACAAAAAATTTCTAAACTTTCTTTACTAGTTCTTTAAATTCTTTTCCACTTATCAATATAATTGCACTGAGATTCTGCTTTATATTCTCTTTGACTTAAGAAGGTAAGCATTCAAAATTTTGATTCTTCAATCTTCTAACAGAAGTGGCTAGTAGGCTCATATAATTTTTGAAGTTTTGAATTCTAGTTTTGGTCTCTTGTTGGAAGGTAAGAGCACTCTGTTGAAATTGTTAAACGTTAGTAGCTAAAGCATATACAACTTATTCCAAAAACATACTTGATTGTTAAGATCTTTGAGGCACAAGGGCTGATGGTCTAGATTGAAATTCAAGTTGATGAAAGTTATTAGATGTCCATAGCCAAAATCTAAGTGATCTATCCATATGGAATTATAGGTAGAGACATCTAGATCATATTTTCTCTGATATTGTTGCCCTTGGAATCCTCCTACAACATTAATATTTTCTTCTTCTTAGAAAGTATGACCCATATCAGTTAGGTGATCATTATTCGAACAAACCCCACACACCTTTGCTTTTACTGATTTCCTACTACCATTTATGCACAAGAGAAATAAGATTGTCAAGTATTTATTCAATAGCATTAACACTTGCCTCATTTATTTAATAACCAAAGTTGCTATCAATACTCAACAATTTGGCACTTTTCTCCCATTTGAATTTTTTCATTTCCCTTCAAATTTCTTTTATCAATACATAATTTCTTAAGGATTTTTTGCATAATGAAGCATTTATTTTATAACATCAATAAAGGGAATATTCATTTCAACTTTTCTAAAGATATCTAAAATTTCTTTTTCTTGCTATTCTTTTTTTGATTTGGCCAATCTACTAGGAAATGGAGAAGGGACAGTCATGGACACTTTTGGTAGAGTGTTATGTGAATTATTTTTTTGAGGCAACTTCATTTCTTGCTCTATTTCTTCTCTACAAAAAAATTCTAAACTTTCTTTACTAGTTCTTTAAATTATTTTCCACTTGTCAATATAATTGCACTGAGATTCTTCTTTAGATTCACTTTGAGTTAAGAAGGTAATCATTCAAAATTTTGATTCTTCAATCTTCTAACAGAAGTGGCTAGTTGGCTCATATAATTTTCGAAGTTTTGAATTCTAGTTTTGGTCTCTTGTTGGAAGGTAAGAGCACTCTGTTGAAATTGTTAAACGTTAGTAGCTAAAGCATATACAACTTATTCCAAAAACATACTTGATTGTTAAGATCTTTGAGGCACAGGGGCTGGTGGTCTAGATTGAAATTCAAGTTGATGAAAGTTATTAGATGTCCATAGCTAAAATCTAAGTGATATATCCATATGGAATTATAGGTAGAGACATCTAGATCATATTTTCTCTGATATTGTTGTCCTTGGAATCCTCCTACAACATTAATATTTTCTTCTTCTTAGAAATTATGACACATATCAGTTAGGTGATCATTATTCGAACAAACTCCACACACCTTTGCTTTTACTGATTTCCTACTACCATTTCTGCACAAGAGAAATAAGATTGTCAAGTATTTATTCAATAGCATTAACACTTGCCTCATTTATTTAATATCCAAAGTTGCTATCAATACTCAACAATATGGCACTTTTCTTCCATTTGAATTTTTTCATTTCCCTTCAAATTTCTTTTATCAGTACATAATTTCTTAAGGATTTTTTGCATAATGAAGCATTTATTTTATAACATCAATAAAGGGAATATTCACATCAACTTTTCTAAAGATATCTAAAATTTCTTTTTCTTGCTATTCTTTTTTTGATTTGGCCAATCTACTAGGAAATGGAGAAGGGACAGTCATGGACAATTTTGGTTGAGTGTTATGTGAATTATTTGTTTGAGGCAACTTCATTTCTTGCTCTATTTCTTCTCTACAAAAAATTTATAAACTTTCTTTACTAGTTCTTTAAATTCTTTTCCACTTATCAATATAATTGCACTGAGATTCTGCTTTAGATTCACTTTGAGTTAAGAAGGTAAGCATTCAAAATTTTGATTCTTCAATCTTCTAACAGAAGTGGCTAGTTGGCTCATATAATTTTCGAAGTTTTGAATTCTAGTTTTGGTCTCTTGTTGGAAGGTAAGAGCACTCTATTGAAATTTTTAAACGTTAGTAGCTAAAGCATATACAACTTATTCCAAAAACATACCTGATTGTTAAGATCTTTGAGGCACAGGGGCTGGTGGTCTAGATTGAAATTCAAGTTGATGAAAGTTATTAGATGTCCATAGCTAAAATCTAAGTGATATATCCATATGGAATTATAGGTAGAGACATCTAGATCATATTTTCTCTGATATTGTTGTCTTTGGAATCCTCCTACAACATTAATATTTTCTTCTTCTTAGAAAGTATGACCCATATCAGTTAGGTGATCATTATTCGAACAAACCCCACACACCTTTGCTTTTACTGATTTCCTACTACCATTTATGCACAAGAGAAATAAGATTGTCAAGTATTTATTCAATATCATTAACACTTGCCTCATTTATTTAATATCCAAAGTTGCTATCAATACTCAACAATTTGGCACTTTTCTCCCATTTGAATTTTTTCATTTCCCTTCAAATTTCTTTTATCAGTACAGAATTTCTTAAGGATTTTTTGCATAATGAAGCATTTATTTTATAACATCAATAAAAGGGAATATTCACTTCAACTTTTCTAAAGATACCTAAAATTTCTTTTTCTTACTATTCTTTTTTTGATTTGGCCAATCTACTAGGAAATGGAGAAGGGTCAGTCATGGAAAATTTCGGTAGAGTGTTACGTGAATTATTTGTTTGAGGCAACTTCATTTCTTGCTCTATTTCTTTTCTACAAAAAATTTATAAACTTTCTTTACTAGTTCTTTAAATTCTTTTCCACTTATCAATATAATTGCACAGAGATTCTGCTTTAGATTCACTTTGAGTTAAGAAGGTAATCATTCAAAATTTTGATTCTTCAATCTTCTAACAGAAGTGGCTAGTTGGCTCATGTAATTTTTGAAGTTTTGAATTCTAGTTTTGGTCTCTTGTTGGAAGGTAAGAGCACTCTGTTGAAATTGTTAAACATTAGTAGTTAAAACATATACAACTTATTCCAAAAACATACTTGATTGTTAAGATCTTTGAGGCACAGGGGCTGGTGGTCTAGATTGAAATTCAAGCTGATGAAAGTTATTAGATGTCCATATCTAAAATCTAAGTGATCTATCCATATGGAATTATAGGTAGAGACATCTAGATCATATTTTCTCTGATATTGTTGTCCTTTGAATCCTCCTACAACATTAATATTTTCTTCTTTTTAGAAAGTAGGACACATATCAGTTAGGTGATCATTATTCGAACAAACCCCATAAACCATTGCTTTTACTGATTTCCTACTACCATTTCTGCACAAGAGAAATAAGATTGTCAAGTATTTATTCAATAGCATTAACACTTGCCTCATTTATTTTTTTGGTTGGTGGTTTTTGTCTAGTGCCAAATTGTTAAGTATTGATAGCAACTTTGGATATTAAATCCTTAGCTTGGATAAGAGTTTTATCAACCAAAACTCCTTCATTTGCAACGTCAATTAAATTCCTATTTGCTTGTGTCAAACCTTCATAAAAAAATTGAATTAATAAGTTATTAGATATTTGATGGTGAGGATAGCTTGTCTAAATCTAATTAAACTATTCCCAATACTCATAAAGAGTTTCTCCAATATATTGAGGAATTCCAAAAGTCTCTTTTCTAATTACGATGGCTCTAAAGTCAGAGAAATTGTTTTTTAAAAAAATTGTCTTTATAATTCATCCCATGTTGTAATCAATCTCGAAGGAAAGTAATACAACCAGTCTTTTTCTCTTTCAGTCAAAAAAATGGAAAAACTCTCAATTTAATTTGTTTTTCCATTACTCCTTGTGGTTTCATGCTAGAACATACCACATGGAACTCCTTGAAGTGCTTGTGATGGTCTTCTCCTGCAAGGTTACGAAAAGTAGGTAGTAAGTGAATCAAATCAGATTTTAATTCAAAACTTACCTCAAGATTTGGGAGTTCAATGCATAGGGGCAATTGGTGAACTCTAGGATTGGTTATTCACTTTAAATTTTGTTCAACACCAGTCATGCTTTCTTCTTTAGAATCATTAGGTATGAAGTCAGAATCAAATTTTAGATTAGACGAAGAGGAGGTTTATTTCCATTTGGTTTCCTTCCTCAATCTATGGATTGTCTTCTCAATTTCTAAATTAAATATCAATGCACTTGTGTGAGAAGGTCATGGCATAAACACAAATTTTCATATTTAAATAATTATTGTCAATCCCCAACAACGGTGCCAAAATTTGATAGTTGTCGAAAATGATAAAAAAATAAATTATTTCTTGTTGAAAATAATATTTGTAAATAGTGAGAGCATGCCAAATCCATAAATATTGGGTAATTAGCAAATATGAATTTTTAAAACAAAGAAATAAAAATTGGAGGATTTTTAGATTTAGTGAAAATAAAACTCAAATTAATAAAATCAAATTAATCAAGAAAAATTCAGCCAAGGTATATATTGATAATTGAAAAAAAAAGATGAATTTTCAAATTAAATAAATTGATTATGAATATTAACAAACTCTAATATTGTGTTTTTTCTTAATTGTAATTTAAATGAGAAAGTTCTACACTTAAACCTTATTTATCAATTAACTTTAAACAAGCTCTTAAGATTTAAATTATTAGTAGCATTAAAAATTAGAAAATCCACCAATTCTATTCAATAAAATACAAGCTTATTTTTTAAAAATAGATTAAATATTTTCATCAAAATTCATTAATGATTTAATTTTACTAAGAGTATTTGATTGATCACTTTATTGGATCAATTAAATATATATGAATTTAAAGACACAAATAACATAATTTATTCATCAAATGAATAAATAAATATATAAAAACAGAAAATACTCAAATACTTCAAATGGAAATTAGATGAAGAACAAAATTTATCACAATTTACTTAAAATCAATCTTTGACATTTGACTAGAAGAATAAAATTAGTCACATATGAATGGAAATAAAATATTGAAATAAAACATAGAAGATTAAAGATGAAAACTAGATGAAAAGATTGATTCTTCTTACCTAATTCAACTTTTATTTATAAGGAAAAAGACCTCAACTAACTAAACTTTTAGAAGAACAAAATAAGAATAAATTGTATCTAATAAGGTAACTAAAATCGATATTACACTAATTTGGAAAAGATAAATAAGAGAATATCTATCTGAAAATCGTTCATTTCTCCTTTAGGTGTGGGCACGTGAGAACTCATTTTCTTTTGATAAACTGTAGACAGTTAGATCAATCAGATTAGTCGTCTCTCTTCATTTATCCTTTAGGTGTGGGCATGTGAGAACTCATTTTGCTTTGATAAATTGCTAACAGTTAGGTCAATAGATCAGTCATAATTTTTATCTTTTTTATCTCATTTAAATCCTCCAATTTAGTTTAATTATTTCTCATTTGATAAAATCCTTTATAAAAATAAAATAGGAGATTAATTAATGTAATATAAATTATTTTTACTTTAAATATAGAGAAATTAAATATTAAATATATATTCATTTCAATATTTATCATTTTCACTATTTTACTCAAAGTGATACAATAGAGTTTTGCTAGCTAACTCCAAACTAAGTATTTCACTCTTGGTTCACACTAAATCCAATTAACCCTTGTATTTTAAATGACTAATGCAAAAATCAATTTCTTGTGTTTATAGCTCACACAAAACTTTAATTATAATTGAATGCAAAAATAGTTGGGAAATAAAATTGAAAGAGAATAGCCACTTAGAGATTGTTATTCATTTTTCAATGGCTAGGTATTTATAGAGTTTTCACCAATTAACTGTTTACAAATAGTGGAATTAATTATTTCTAACGTTTTAACACATTTGAAATTGAAAATATTTTATAGAGTCAATTCGCAGTGAAATTTTGAAATTTTTACGCTCCATCAACAAGTGGTAGCTTTTGATTGGCTTTTGGTGCGATCACTATGTTAGATTGAATTTCAGGTCACTATCATATATCGCAGTCACAAGTTACCCTTTCGTGATAAGGTTTGCGGTCATAGATGACACTGCGAACTAATATGGAATGAATAGTATTTTCGTTGAGACATGTCCATAATTGCTAATTTTTATATCACAGTCGTGAGATTTGATTGTATAGATCAGCTGAGGACATACATCAACATTTCATTTGATCAAAAACTAACATTAATGTTCATTTGAATTTTGAGGTCGCAAATGACACTGCAAACCGTTCTGGAAGTCATGGCTGAATATCTTGCGGTTGCACTTTTGGTGTTGTGGCTGCGAGTTCCTGATTGAAGTGTGTCGTGGGCTCAAAAATTATGTTTCGGTCGAGAATTTCAGGTCATCAATAATTTTTTGAATAATTCATCAAGTATTTGATTTTCTATTGGCTTGAAATTTTGTATGCTATTAAAACAACACTAAATGAAAATATTAGTAACATTTAATTTGATTGTAAGATTAAAATAGAGATCAATCACTATAAGGCTAACAAAGGGAATTAATCATTCAATTACTTTGGAATGTATTATCAACTGCTACTGATATTCTAAATTTTTTTTTCCCACTTTTTTTCCCTTAAATTTTCTTTCGTTGAATTCTTTTTCAATTAATTAGCTGGTTCTTCCTCTACCTTTATCTGTTGATCACATGGTAGATCTTAGCTTAATTGATACAATCTACGTGTTTTGATTTTATTTTTTCTTCTTGATTTCTATATAGTTTGTAGTATACACTATTAACTTCTTATGATGAATGAATGAATTAATTATACTTGGCTAATATGATTGAAAAGTAATCACTTTCATAATTGTGTATGTCACCTAGCAGGCAATGGTTGTGATTGTTAGATAGTGGAAATTATAATTATAAAAACACTAATTAAGCAAAGCATTTAGAAACATTCATGTTATTTTGTGAAACTTGTTTTGATGATTTCTATCTCTCACGCTCCCACATGTTCTCTTTCTCAACATTTCAAATCATGTCCTTATCTTTCTCCCTTTTAAGCCACAAAATTTAAGGTGGATATGAAATTATTATGTGAATTTTGATTGCTTTGTCCTTTTTAATTCTTTTTTCTCTCATGAATAATTATGTCTTTCTTAGTATAATTAATATTATATAGACAAATATTTGAAGGCTATTTTAAGCAAGAATCAAATAACTAATTATCCATATCATAAAATTAAATAGAGTGGGTGCACAGCAATTATTGTTTTGATTAATGAATAAATTATAATAGAAAATAATCTCATATCATGCACAGTAAAAATAATAATTTTTACTATAAAAGTACATCAAATGATTAGAACTTTAAACATATCCAGCAAAATAATAAATTACAACTATTTTACAAAGATCGTGAATAACTGTTCTTGGGTTTAATTTCATCATATTTATGACAAAAATTTAATGTTGTATGATAAAATTATGGAAGCACCAATTCTCTCTTTTAGAAATCAAGAGTCTCTTTCAGCCTCAGGCATGTCCTGCTATTTTCAGATTTTTGCAAGTATATCTTATGAGGTGTAAAATTTATTTAGGTAAAAGAGTGGATCCTGCCAATAATAGAGCAACTCTTTTCCTAGGCATCTTTAATTATTTACATTTTTCATGAATGTTAGTTGGGCCAAAAACAGAGTGATGCTGTTAAGGTTTCAGCCCTTAATATCATTCTGGGCTTCAAAATTCATTATCTGATATATCCATCAAGCATTGAAATTTACAGGGGTGAAGCTGAGGTACTAAATTGATCAATTTATTAAAATCGATTTTGTATAATTATAAACCATTAATTTATTCTATTAAATTCGGTTAACCAATCTAAGTTTTTAACCAATTAGCCATTAAGCTAAGCTTGATATAAATTCAAGCAAAAAACGTCAAATATTTCTATACCAATGACATTTATAACATAAAGAACTCGTACCTTTCAAAAAACAAAAATTAATAAGAATAAAGTTAAAAAAAAACAAGAAATTGTTTTACACAATTATATATATATATATATATATATATATATATATATATATATATATAATGGATCGGTTTGGATAATTAACCAATTGATTATAATCTATTAACTAGTTTATCGTTTTCTCAAACCAATTTTTCGATTTTTCAAATTTTTTGGCCAGCCCTAATTGACATTCAGGATTCTTTGATCGAGTTGTTAAATTTTTGGACAATGTCCTGGGCCAATCATCTCATAATAATAATAATAGTAAATAAATAAATAAATAACTATGTACCAAACTAGCAATATGCATGCCTTTATGCTCATTTTTTTCTTTCGGCCTAAATTATAATTTATTTTCTTTATTAAGATACAATTAATTTATTAATTTTTATAATGGGTATACTTATTGTTTGAATGAGGATCTTATTTTTCATATTTGTTTCCCTAGTTAATCAAGATTGGGAGGTGCAAGTGATTCATGTTTATCACTATAAAAAAAAAAACAATAAAATAGCAATCACATTTAGTGATTAAGTGACCACTTTACAATCATCTTATGATCACATAAAACCAAACACTATTTAGATAGATAGTTTTGAGTCCGAGATTATATGCCTTCTCGATCACCTTCTGCATTTCTATCCATTATCTGGGTCAAAGCCTTTAATTGGTTTTTGGTCATTATCAAAGCTTTTGGATAGCTTTCAAATATTTGCAATGGGATTAGCTTTTCATCTTTTAATATGTTGCCATTTTCTCTCCTCTCTGATCCTTTTTAATCTCCTTATGAATTGGCTTATGAATTGCTTTTGGTATGTTATATGACCTTCATTGGGCTATTTAAACCCTTTTTTGAACTTAATTGCCTTTATGCTTTTGGCTTGATTTTATGACATGCTTAAACATTTCAATTTCAATATTTTATAAGCATCTTTTGAGGGGAAGAAAAACTTTTCTCCTTAGCAACATATTGCACAATTATTTATCACTATCAAAAAGGAGGAGATTGTTGAGGGTTATTTCCATTATTTTGATAATAAAAAATAATTGAGCAATAGGATATTTAACCCTATTTGTATTCTAAGTGATTAAATAGATTAAATGATCTTTAAACCATCAAAGCAAATCAAACCAAGTCAATTGGAGTTCAAAGATTGAAAATCAGAAGTTGGCCATGCCTATGATATAAGTGTCATGCCAATGAAGGAAGCTCTTCAAGCCCATGAAAGGAATGGTTAAGCCCATGAAAGCCTTATAGTGCCAAAAGTTTCAAAGTTCAACAATTCATAGCTTCAGTAGAGTGTCATGCCTGTGAAATCTGCTAGCCAAACTCATGAAGAACCAATAACTCCTGTGAAAGTCGAGCCCTAAGAATGCCAAAAGTTCTAGAAACATTCACGACCTACTTTACAACTTGGTTCACATTTAGTACTAAGTTTCACACTTGTGGCTCCATAATTCACATTCATGAATATCAATTGTGAAAATCAAATAACTTTTAGAATCATTGTCCGTCAAGTTCACAACTTATTTCAAAGCTTGCTAAGCAATTTTTCACGCCCATGAAGCTATAGTCATGCTTGTGAATTTGAAGAATTAAAGTTGTTAGCCCCGAACGAGAAAGTAGTTGAATGACTAATTTTGCATTAAATGTACCCCAATTACTTTATTTCATAGAGGAAGTATAAATAAATACTCTACATTTATAACTTCCAAAAGTTAGGGAGTTGATATTCAAGTATTCAATCTTTGTATTTACTCTCAAGAGCCTTGTGCATCTAAAATCTCCAACTACCTTCATTCTCTTTCTTCTAGTTTATATTGTAAACAATTATTGCTCAATTGTTGTTGAGCTTTTTGGTAAGTGAGATTAAGTGAGTTGGTTTAGGAGTGAAACACATTTGTAAAGGTGTTTGTGTTAGCCATCAAGACACAATGAATTGGTTGTTGTATTAGTCATTAAAATACAAGGGTTTTGTGTTAGGTGTTATCCAATAGTGAAAAATATCATAGTTGGGAGTGAGTTAGGTAAAACTTCATTGTAACTTATTTGAGTTAGTGAAGTACCCAATTGTGATTGGAGAGACCTTTATAAATCTTTTTGTTTCTCATTTATTCTTTTATCTCTCTATCATTTCATTATTATTGCCTTAGCTAAAAAATTGAATTTTCCACCAATTTATCCCCCCTTCTTGGTGATTGTTTGGAAAACAAATTATTTATGAGATTCTAAAATTTATAGTTTTTGGAATTCAATTAGATATTATTTGATTATTGTTACCCAGATATTGTACCAAGAAGGGGGGTTGAATTGGATATTAAAATTTCTTAACTTTTAAGTGCGAAAAGAAAAGTTAAGTTGAGTAGGGATAGAAAGATATCACACAAGAATTTTTATAGAGGTTCGGGTGTTAACAAACCCTACTCCTCTCCCCAATCTCAATTGGGAGTTTCACTAATACACTAAGTGTTACAATGGAGTTTTACAAGCTCACTCCCAACTATGGTGTTTCTAACAATGGATCACACCTAACCCAGAAATCTAATGTTTTAATGGCTCACACAATATACCCAAACTCACTTGAGTAGTAGATTACAAAGAAAAACATTCACAAATCTATAATGCTCAGAAAACAATGAGCAAAAAGATTTTTACAGAGAATTAATGTTTGTTTTAAAGTGGTAAATGCACAAATGGCTACAACAAGATTGAGATTTGAAATATTTGCTATTCTCTTATTCTGGATTCATAAATGACTTGCATTTATACTTCCATGGCGAATTATAGCCGTTTGGTTGCATTAAATGCGAAAATAGTCATTGCACCAACTCTTAATTTCGCGTCTGACATGTTTCTCTTTCTTCTTTCACGGTTGTGAAAAAGTGTGTCACGATCATGATTGTTCTTCTAAATCGTGACTTCGGCCGTGAAGCATTAAGGAAGGATTTGAAATGATTTATCACGGGCGTGACATTATTCTTTCACGGGCGTGAACATCCTTCCTAGCTATGGTCCAAGTAGTGACTCTGGCCATGAAGCTCTCTAGAGGAATTTGACATGTTTTCTCATGGGCATGACTTTCTTTCACGGGCATGGCTTTGCTATCATTCTTCATGGCCATGAATTTTAAATATTTTGTAGTTGGCGCTAAGCTTCATCACGGGCGTGACATAAAATGTCACGAGCATGAATAATGTTATTTCTTCAACTTTTGTCTTTTTAAGGTTAGTCTTCCATTCTCCATTCTTGCTATCATGTTTCATACCCTGTTCAATAAACTTAGAAAAAAAGTATGTTAAATACATTATTGCTATTTTATTTGTTAGCATCAAAATGATGGAAATACCCCTCAAGGTTCAACAATTATTAATATAATATTTTGAATATGAGCATTTGTATGTTCCCAATCTGTTGTTCGCTATAATTATCATTCTTTGAGCGTGTTGCATGCCCATATCAAGTGCTCTCTATTTGTTTTCCAGAAATTGGAGATATATTTGTAATCATTAGAGCTTAAAGAAGATTGGACCATAAGCTTTCTATTTTTATTTTGTAGTTGTATTTTTGTTATATCTAAGGCTAGCATAAGTTAAGTTGTTCTAAATCTATTTGTCGGTCGTGACTAGTTTTTGGTTATGACAAAGTTTGTAATATCCGCTAATTTAGACACCGAGTCGCACGTGTCGCAAAATTGACGCGTTTGATCGATCGGAGTTTAAATTCCGAATAAATCAAGTAATGACTAAATTAAATGATATATGCCTAATTAAGTGATTATAAAGTTTAAAGAAGTTGATTTACAGTAAAGGATTAAATTGCAAATTTTGATAAGTTTTGGGGTCAAATTGCAATTTACTGAAATTTAGAAAATTAAAAAGATTAATTGCTAATTAACATATTAATTTTGGGGACATTTTAAATAGGTTGGCCAGCTACTCAATGAGAAAGAATGAGATTAATGGGTTTTTTAAGCCTAATGTCAAGAATGGTCAAGATGGTGGGTCCCACATAAAGACTTTTGGGTATCCTTTTTAATTCTTCATTTTCTTCTTCTTCTTCTTCTCATTTTCTACTATTTTTCTCTCTTTTCTGCCAGTCATGCTAGCCATTTCTTTTCCTCCATAGCCAATCTTGATTTCTAGAGAGAGAAAGGAAAAGAAGAAAGGGAAAAGATCAAGACAAGATGATCTTCATGGTCCATAACTCCTAAGGAAGCTGGGAAGAGTAAGAAAGAGGAAGAAAAATCAAGTTTGGTTGAGAGAGAAAATCTCCAAAGTTGTGATTTTGTGAAGAAAAGAGTAAGGTAAGAAGTGATTCTTCTTCTTCTTATTTTCTTAAAAAAGTTTGAATTTTTGAACTCATCCAAGACTCATATGGAAAGAGAGAGAAATTAGGGTTTTGAGAGAGATTAAGAGAGTTTTGGGTCTTGAGAAAATCAGATGATAATAATGATCTATGATGTTATATGAGTTCCAAGTGACAAGGAACAAACACTAAGGAGCAAAGGAAAAGAGAAAGCTACCTAGAAGAGTGAAGGAGAAAGATTAAGGTTTGTGCATAATTTAAGACAATAGCCTATCTTTGTTTGAAATAATGCATGTTTAGTATGATAAATTGATGATTGAAATGCATTAATGATGACATGGCATGAAACCATATGTTAGAGATAAAGAATGAGTTTTCTTGTGATTTGTTGAATTAAGTGATGCATGTTAGAAAATTTAATTATGATTAAGGCATTTATATGTATTAGTCATGATATGTTGAATAAAGGACTCCAGAAATGCATGAATTGTGTTTTGATATGATTTGGTGTAATTAGAATGAATGAAATGTGAATATGCATATTTCCTGCCGAAAGTCATGGGCATGACTATCAGGTCATAGGCATGAACCTGATGGTTCACGGTTGTGACTGATTAGTATCACGGTTGTGACTTGGGTGTGGAAATGGTAGTCACGACCCTGAATGCTCTGTTTTTAAATAAATTATGAATATGATTATCTATTTATGTATCTAGTTAAACAAATGAAAATATGTTATCCAGTATGTATGAGCATGATGATATGTTGCAAAACATGAAAATTGAGATGTTGATACATGAGAATATTGATGTGTCGAAATTGAGAATGATGATGATGTGATGTATAATATGAGGATGATGAAATATATGTAAAATCAAAATTAAATAAAGATATATTATTGATTTGAAAATACGAAGATGCCCATTACTCTACCTGTGGACTAGAATCAGGATAGATGACATGTCATTTAGGGGGCAAACGGTACCGTACTGTATGAGATATTCCTCGATCAATGTGGCTTAAGCTCGGAGAGCGCCATTGACTTGAGAAGCTTTGATGAGCACATATAAATTGAGAACAAGGTTGCTTAAGCTCGGAGAGTGCCCTTGGTCTGGTTATTCATCTATGATGAAATAATACTCAATCAATATGGATTAAGCTCGGAGAGCGCCATTGATTTGAGAAGCTCTGTTGAGCCAGACATGGTGGTTATAGCTCTAGGAGAGCTCCTGATTCATAACTCATATCCAGTCAGTCCAAATTTAGAGTGATGTGGGCAAGATAATGATGATAAGTCGGAAAATAAGAAAAGAAAAAAAAAATAATGATGATATGAGATTAAGATATAATAATAAAGAGATTAACAGAGTAACTTACCACCAAAGATAAATGAAAATAATATTATATATGTGAGCATGATATTTATACTTGTATAAAATAGGAACATGTTGATAGGAATAACATGCAAAGATTTAATGCATAAAATGATACATGTTAATGCTTGTTGCATGATATAGTATATTGTCTTATTTATATGCACCACTAAACTTAGAGCTTAGCGTGAGAGTTTCTTTCCACGCAGATATAGAAAGGTAGCTAAAGGTGATAGATAAAGCAAGCGGTGATCCTATTCAAATTAAAGTAGCTGATCTCAAAATAGTGGATCACTAACTTTTGAACTCTTGTAATTTGTTTTCCGCATTATATATATTTATAAGTTGTAAATTAGTTTTTAAAGTTTGTTAAATAGTAAATTGATATTTATAAATATTATCTTATGTAAATAAAATGTACATTATTTATTATAAAAAAATATATAACGATTTAAAGTAATAATAAAGAAGACAGACAGTAGCGCCCCCGCATCCGGGCACAAGCAGTTTGAGTGATGGGGTGTTACAAAGTTGGTATCATAGCCTAACTATAGATTATGTAGATCCTTAGGGTAACTGACCTAGGTTTCTTTAGTTAACTTTTAGGTCCTTAATTAATTATCTTTATCTATAAAGAAAGTATTTTCAAGTGATAAATAATACAATGGACAATTACTATAGCTAAAATACTAGAGAAATTTTATTGTATACCGATAAGATCACTTCTCTAATGGGGATTATACTTTCCATTCACTTTGCATATTGGAGATTAATACATGTGCTTATAGTTATGTCTTAAAACAAAAGTTGAGATTACATATGATCACCTTCGTGTCATTGTTGTCTGCAATAGGTCTGGAGATACTCAGGATTTGATAGGATACAAGTTTGTATACATGGTACATAGTATATTATTAAATACTTCTGTATTGAAGTTTGATAGAAGTTGCAATATAATGTAGTGAACTAAATAGAATTTTGAGGAATAATTTTTAAGGAATAATGAGAACATTTGAGAATATGGTTAAGATTTGACTGTATTAGAATTCTAACAATGAATATTGTTGTAATAATGGTTCACAGTCATTTAATAGTGGAAAATATTGCTAATTTATTATTTTTGAGGACATTAGTCAAATAAAAGATTCTAACAAGTTGATCACTAGTAAATGTTATTATGTAAAGGTCTTGTTTAAAAGTATATATTGTGAAAAGTCATATGGAGAGATTATAAGATATAGTTGACTATTGAGTAGAATAAATTAAAGTTGAGAAACTTGAAGAAAAACTATTAAAATGATTGTATACGTAGATTACTAATATCTATAGAAGTGACTGTAATATTGAGTGTTCTTTTTATCTAATATAGATTTGTCTATTTTTGGGTGTTAGATGTTATACAAATGGTTTATTTTGGTGGCATTTTTGAAGTAATTCTAGTCCACTTGTGGTTATATAGGAATTAAAAATCTTAAGTTTAAATTGGTTGATGGATGATTGAAGTATAAAGTGTTGTTAATAAAATTATTTATGGATAGAAAGTATAAATTGACTTCAAGTATCACTAGGAATTGGAAATGGAAGGAATAAAGATTTATATGCTATGAGAATTTTCCTTCCTATGGTAATGATATACATGGGTATAATTAGCTTGGAGTATAACGAAACCTTCCAATTAAAGGGTAAAAATTATGAGTTGATCATATCTTAAGATTTCATTTTGGATAAAATATCGCTAAAATTTATATAGCTGAGTTAATTTTAAAGATTTAAAAGTCTTTAATATGAGCCAATAGTATAAGTACCAATTATAGTTGTTCCTTAATATTTTACATAGTATAATTTATTTAGTTATATGAATTTTAAGGATGAAATTTTTTTTGGGGAAAAAAATGTAATAACCTGAATTTCTGCCTTAATTATTAATTTAAATTTTTTGGAGCAACTATCTATTTTGGCTTTAAGATTTAAATATCTTTTTATAATTTGTTTTAATTTAATTCTTTAATTTATTTGGTATGATTTTGGTGATTATATATATATATATATATATATATATATTTGCAAACAACTTCCCTTAATTCTAGTATCCAACTCCAACTAGAACTCTCATGATAACTGTATTTTTTTTTTCTCTGTCAAAGCACAAAATCTATTATTTGTTTCTCTCTAAAACAACTGGCTAAGCAGAATTTTATTATTCCCAAACATAGAAAATTTGTTGAATTTCTGGAGCCCCTTTTTCTCCCAAAACTTGTTTTACACAATTGCTAAATTATCAGGTTAGCCTCCAGAATTTCTTTTTTTCTTGGTTGGTTGTGGTAAAAGTCTGGGAATGAAAAATTTTAATTTTTTTTTTTATATCTTGAGTTTTATGGAATTTAGACCTTCGTTAGCCTATTCTATAAACTTTTCCTTGTCAATTCATCGGTCCCACTATTCTTGAAGATAAGAATATTGTTAGCCCTATGCTCTTCCGTGAAGCCACGTGGAATTGGATTTCCTTTTTATTTATCATTGTTATTTTGTTTTATTCTTCTATTTTGCTTGAATTTAATTAAGAAAAAGAAAAAAAAGGAAAAAACCGTTTATGATCTGGGAATAACCTTGATTCATTTATTTCAATTTTTTATGTTTATTATAACTGTTATGGTTTCTTCTTTCTCTTAATATTTATATTATATTAGATTAACAGATTTATTTGTTTGGTTATACAATCTTTTTGGTTATTACTAAATTATTCTACTAATCCAAATTAGATTACAATTATTTTCTAATGTATTATGTCTATTTAATTTGAGATCGATGTAGATTTGTAAAATTATAGTATACTTTTCAATGATTACCAATTTCAATTACGCCCTTAACAAAATTGGATCTCCTAATATCAATTGGCTCCATAGTATTTGGTTTAATATAGTAACTTAGAGATTTTCAATAGAATTATAATTTTTAGATAATGTATTTTTTGTTATTTATTAGGAAATTTTGATATGTTTGATAGGTTGACGAATAGCTCTCCATGCAAAATTTGACTTTAACTTTTATTGAAATTCCAAGTGAGTGGTAATTATGATGCAAAATCCATTTTCTATAAAATAATTATCATAGAACATTTTTAACATGAAAACAAACTTCAATAAGAGTAATCATTAAATTATTCGTTTGACTTTCATTTTAACAACTGGATTTAAAATTATTTTACACAAATATATATATGTTTATATTAATTACTTTGTATTTGTTTATTAATTTATTTATTGAAATGTTACTTTTGGAAATTGTAATTGATTTTTTTACTTGAAATTGAATTGATATTGTTGATTGAATATTACTTATGAATATTATTTTCAAACCAGTACATTATTCAGTTTATCAGTTATTTGGCTCCATCATGAGTAATTTATATATTTATTGTCTAGCTCTATCGTGAGTAATTTATATATCTGTTATCTATTATCTGGACTTCCCATAAATATCACATCATTAGAAATACATTCATTATATTTTATGTCATGTCATTATATTTGCATTAGAAGCATGCACATTGGAATATGTGGTGGATAATATTTGTTATCTGTATCTGTTACTAGTAGCGCGCAATACTTGAGAATATTTGATAAATTATCCGAGCGTTTATTTATTTTCAGTCCGTTATGTACAATAATTATCATTCACTGAGCACGTTATACACTCATACCATATCTTTTCTATTTTTTTAGATATTGGAGATGAGCTCATAATCTTAAGAGTTTAGAGAAAGTTGGACTACAAAGTTTATATTTTTATTTTGGAGTTGTATTTGTAGTGTCCTCTCATATAATTAAGATTAATTCAACTAAATAAGCGAGTGTCACATGTACCTATTGTGGAAAACCTATAAAAAGTAAAAACTTTTCTCTTCTTTGGAAAACTCTTTTTGCCACATAATCTTGTTACTCATAAAACTAGCACATGTACCTTTAAACATTTACTATCCATAAGAAACATCATTATATATATATATATATATATTAACTTTGGGCTCCAATGGCCCGATGTTTATGAAATACAAGACATATATGAAAGTAAACAACCCATAAACCCGTACAAAATGAAAAATATGACATATTACCGACCATTGTTGGGTCTACTCTAATGTCTTTATGTTGGGCTGATTTCTCTTAATCGATCACTATTTTTATCTACTAGGCTCCGACCTACCTGAAAAAAATACCTACATGTTAAGCTATTGAAAGTTTATTGGTATATATATATATATATATATATATATATATATATATATATATATATATATATATAAATTCAACACACAGTAACCTAAGACATATCAACATACTTCATATTCATGGCATCATATTAAAATATCGTGGTATGACAGTGAAATCATAATATCAAGTAATATATTTTACCTTTATACCATGTTTAAGTAAACACTTACCGGTGTTCATCACATATATCATATAAGAATTTATCATCACTTACTTCAGCCATTAAACCATTTTCTATTATAATGTATTGTATCTATTAATTACTTTAATTTTTTTGCCCAATAACTTTCTATATGGACTATTCGGATATAGATCGTGAATAGGGGAGCTCTCTGAGCTTAAGCCATCCTACCACTATTTATAATCATATATGCTCATCCGAACTCCTCAAGTCAAGAGCACTTTCTAAGCATAAGACACCTTGACTAAGTAAAAAATGTAACGGCTGAGCTCCGCCTTACTAGAGGATGAGAGCCCACCCGCCGTCTCACTGAGACTAACGGGCTGCCGGGGTCCATGGCCCAATACCCCCAACCCATCACTGTGCACCAGCCCGAGTCTCAGGCCCGCAACGACTGTTGCACAGCAGGTTGTTGGAGGCAGGGATCGAACCCTCAACCTCCCTTTAGCCTCAGTAAGAGACTACCAATTGTACCATGGTACAACTGGTAGTCTCTTACTGAGGCTAAAGGGAGGTTGAGGGTTCGATCCCTGCCTCCAACAACCTGCTGTGCAACAGTCGTTGCGGGCCTGAGACTCGGGCTGGTGCACAGTGATGGGTTGGGGGTATTGGGCCATGGACCCCGGCAGCCCGTTAGTCTCAGTGAGACGGCGGGTGGGCTCTCATCCTCTAGTAAGGCGGAGCTCAGCCGTTACAAAAAATATATCATTTACATGCAATAGAGGATCAATGGTGCTCTTTGAGCTTAAGCCACTTTGTCCTTAATAATCATTATGAAACATAGAACTATGGTATTGTTCACCCCCTTAATGGCATGCCATCTATCCTACTTCTAGTCCTAATATCACGCCTAGGCTTTACTTGCTCATATATTCTTTGTTATACTTTTATATAAACCTTTATCTTATGACAACATTTGGAAATATGAAATTCATGATGTATTATCTATGCACGAACAATCATATATACATTTGCCTACTATTTATATCATACCACTATAAAAGTATGTGCATATCCATTACATTGTAGTCATGGAAGAAATAACATATAGCATTTTAAACTTCATTCACATGCATGAACTATGTATTCATAGCCATGAATGTTCATTCATAGGTACCCCCACCCGTGAACCAAATGGTGAACTAAGTCATGAATGTCTCTATCTATGAAATTGGACGTGTCTTCACAAATGTGAAGAATTAGTCATGGGCATGACTTATGTGATTCACGGTCATGATTCAAGTGGTGACTCATATCGTGAAACCTTCTAATTGATCTGGATAGTTTCGGGTTGATGATTCACAATTGTGAACCCTCTCTTATGGGCATGAATATTGATTTTTCAGCAAAACTAATATACAACAAGACATTTAAGGTAATATGTATTCAAGGGCTTCTATGGTTGTCCCCTGACAATGTTTTCCTATCAACATTCTCACTAGACATGCCTTATCATGTTATACCATCAATTAAACAAATAATTGTACATTTCCTTATAAATAACTTACCAAACTTATTCAATATCATAATAATGCATTTATAGTTTAACAACCCTTCTATAACTTCATTAACATTACCTCTTCTTACATTTTTACCATAATATCTTAACATACCATTAAATGCTCATATGACATATCCAATACAATGTTCCTTTCAAGCATTATAATCATATGCATCATGCACATTTATTGCAAATAACAATAAAAGTATCATCAATGCTCATTTAAGACATACTTACATTCATTTGTAACCACAAAATGGCATACAAAGCATTTAACACATATTTAACATACATCATACCATCATTTGGAATTTAAATGTATATATGTACATACCTTTAATGGAGCCTCAAAACTAAGCTTCTCTCAAGCTTGTTTGTCCTCTAGGTGGGTTTCTCCTTTTCCAACTCCTATCATATATAATATACATCCATTAACTTGTAACACTTGTAAAGTAGGGCCTATGAGTTATTTGTTTAGAGAGAAAAATATTGGGGTTAAGGTGTGTTAAAGTTTAAGTTTAAATTTGTGAAATGGAAAACTTTCACGCTTGTGAATAGTTATTCACACCCATGAAAAGTTGTGTTATAGTTCAAATGGTAGAGTTTTGAATATGGCGGGATCATTTTGAGAAGAGAGGACATTCACGCTCATGAAGGATTGTCACGACGGTGAATGGCATATCACACCCATGAAGTTAAGTGTCACGCCAATGAATGCAGGTTGCTTGGCCATAAGTAGCCACACTTTTCTCTTTTCTATGAATCTTATGTTGATTTAAAATCATTTTCACCACTCCAGATTATTCTCTAACAAAGTCAGGGATCTCTTAGTCATCTTTTCCACTGCTCCTAACCCTAAAACACCATTGTTGAAGCTTGAAAGCTTGAGAAACATAGAGGTTTGATAGAGTTTTGCCAAGATAGAGGTAGAAATCGATTCTTAGGGTTTGTTTAGCTTGTTTATGGTTATAAGGTTTTGATAGAAATATTTTGTAATGATAGGTTCGAACAACGAGCAAATGAACATATCACAAAGGGGAAAACAAGCTCAAAAAGCTTGTAAAGTGAAAAGCTTGTAAAGTTAGTTAAGGCTCCATTTTGGTGAAAGGTATGTATATATGGGCATGTTAATTAGCTTATCATGTATTTTGATATGTTTTTGTATGCTGTAAATGTGGATGAAATGAATAAGGTATGTTATAATTTGATAAATAATATGAAGAAAAGGTTTTAACTATTAAAATGGCATATATAATATGTTATGGTTTAAAATAACCTAGAAATGAATAAAATGATCTAGATATTGTTTAAACATGTTGTTGAACCTTGAGGGGTATTTCTGTCATTTTGATGCTAACAAATAAAATAACAATAATGTATTTAACATACTTGTTTTTTAAGTTCATTGAACAGGGTATGGAACATGATAACAAGAATGGAGAATGGAAGACTAATCTTAAAAAGACAAAAAATGAAGAAATAACATGTTCACGCCTGTGATCTTATATGTCACGTCCGTGATGATGCTTAGCGCCAACTATCCAACATTCAAAGTTCACGGCCATGAAGAATGATAGTAACCGTGAATGGTCATATCAGTCACGCCCATGAATGAAAGTCACGCCTATGATAAGACATGACAAATTCCTCCAGAGAGCTTCACGGCTAGAGTCATTACTTGGACCATGGCTAGAAAGGATGTTCATGCCTGTGAAGATATAATGTCATGCCCATGATCAAACACTTCAAATCCTTCCAGAATGCTTCACGAAAAAAGTCACCACTTAAGTCACGGCTTGGAAGAACAATCACGACCGTGACACTCATACTCACGACCGTGAAAGAGGAAAGAGAAACATGTCAAGCGCAAAAATAAGAGTTGGTGCAATGACTATTTCCACATTAAATGCAACCAAACGACTATAATTCACCATGGAAGTATAAATGCAAGTCATTTATGAATCTAGAACAAGGGAATAGCTAATACTTTTAATCAAAATCTTGTTGTAAGCCATTTGTGCATTTAATACTTTCTAAACAAATATTTTATTCTCTGTAAAAATATTTTTGCTCATTATTCTCTGAGCATTATAGATTTGCTAGTGTTTCTCTTTGTAATCTACTACTCAAGTGAGTTTGGGTATTTTGGGTTAAGAGTAGAATACTTGTAAGGGTTATTTGTGTGAGCCTTTAAAACACAAGGAATTGGTTTGTTGTGTGAGCCATTAAAACACAAGGGATTTCTGGGTTAGGTGTGATCCATTGTTAGAAACACCATAGTTGGGAGTAAGCTTGTAAAACTCCATTGTAACACTTAGTGTGTTAGTGAAACTCCCAATTGAGATTGGGGAGAGGAGTAGGGTTTGTTAACACCTGAACCTCTATAAAAATTCTTGTGTCATATCTTCCTATCTCTACTCAAATTAACTTTTCTTTCCGCAAGTTAAAATTATTAATATCCAATTCAACTCCCCTTCTTAGTTCAATATCTGGGCAACAATTGGTATCAGAGCTAAGTCTAGCATCAAAGCCTAAACAGAGCTAGCAAAGATCAAGATATGGCCAATGAAGGATTCCAAAGTCTCAAGCCTTACTTTGATGGAGCAAATTATGGTCATTGGAAGTTTCGAATCGAGACGTATCTGGATAGTGAAGGAATCAAAGTATAGGATAGTGTTCGAAAAGAATGGACACCACCAACTAGAAGAGGAGTTGATGGTGAAGAAGAAATCTTGTCAAGAGATGATTGGACAGAGCCTCAAAGAAGAGCAAACTTTAAAAATAAGAAGGCAATGACAATTCTCTCAAGCTCATTATCCATTGAAGAATGTGGCAGAATACAACACTGCCCAACTGCTTGTAGCATGTGGAAAATATTGGAAAACTATCATGAAGGAACAAAGCAAGTTAAATCCAAGAAGATTCAACGTTTTACTTCAAAGTATGAGCTCTTCAAGATGAAAATCAATGAGTCAATTACTGACCGACCAACCGTCTTCTAGCCATCATAAATGGCATGAGAAAACTTGGGAAACACCTGAGCTTGGAAGATGTTAATAATAAAATCCTGAGAAGTCTTCCTCTCAAAGATTACGGTTCAAGAGTTGGCAGTATAGAAGAGGCAAATGAAGACATGAGCATCATGAATACTGATGTGCTTATTGGAAAAATTCTTACACATGAAATGGCAGTGAAAAGAGATAGAGATCTTCAAGTAGAGCCAGAAAAAAGAAAGCCTCTAGCACTAAAAGCCTCTACTTCAAAATCTCAAGAGGAAGTTGAAGATGATGAAGAAAAGAGTGATGATGCAAATGAGGACATTGCTATGCTCTCAAGAAGGCTGAAAAGAATTATTGAGAAGAGAATGAGCAACTCTAGAAAATTCAGGCAAAGAAACCTCAAACTGACTTCTAATGATGCATAAAGAAGTAAAGAGGAGGTAAAGTGCTATGAATGTGGGAAGAAAGGGCATTTTAAACCGGAATGTCCAAGGCTCAAAAAGCACAATAGCAAATACCAAAGAGACAATGGGGAGAAAGGTCACAAAGCCACATGGGATGACGAAAGCTCTTCAAGTGAAAAAGATGACAATGAAAGTGAAGAGGTCAACCTATGCTTCATGGCTATAGAGGATCACATCTCGGATAAGGTAGGATCACTTCACTTATACTCTTTCAATAATGATGATAGTAATAGTGAAGATGATGATGAGCAAAACCTAATAGAAGTATTGAATCTAGAACTAGAGAAATATAGAAGTAAATTCAATATTTATAAGAATAACATTTCTAATTTGAAAATTAAAATGGATGTTTTAGAAAAAGAGAACTTTAAGCTTAAATCATCTAATGAATCTCTTCAAAAGTCATTAGATGAATACTCTTCAAGGCCCTCAACCAAATCCTTGCTTAAAGAAAACAATACTTTGAAATATGAAGTTGAGGAACTTAGAAACTCCATTTCAAAATTTCATAAGGGAAAGGAGATTTAGATACTCTCATTGTGTCTCAAAGACCACCCTTAATTAGACATGGTCTAGGATTTAAGGGTACATCATCATCTTCTCACAAGACTACTTTTGTTAGGTCAAGTGAACCTCACATCTCCACATTTACTGTAACAGCCCCAAGGGCTAAGAGCATAAAATACACTAAATCTTCTATACATAAGAGGGATAATCAAGGATTGGTAAGCCTAAGAAAGAGACCTCAAAAAGCTAATCATGCCTTTATGTATAAGAAGACTGCACCTAGAAAAGCACTAATTCATCATGATTGTGCATGCCATTGTTCTCAAATTCAATCTAATAGAAATATGGCATTCAAGAGCATTGTAAGACCAAAGTGCATTTTTAGACCTAAACAATGTAGTTATTGTATGAAATTTGGTCACATAAATAAACATTGCTGGATAAGGAAGGCTCATTGGGAACCTTCATGTGCTAACCCCTAAGGACCCAAGCTCATTTGGGTACCTAAAAATCATACTTGAATTGTGATTCTATAGGTATGCCTTAAGTCCACACTAAGCAAAAATATTTGACTTGTAGACAGTGGATGCTCAAGGCATATGACAGGAGACAAAGAACTTTTCAATGAAATCAAAAGTATTGATGGAGGTAAATTTACCTTTGGAAACAATGCTAAGGGTAAGGTAATTGGCATTGGCTCTATTGGTATTAATGGTACTAATTTCATTAAAGATGTCTTGCTTGTTGATGGCTTGAAACATAACTTGTTAAGTGTAAGTCAATTATGTGATAAAGGAAATAAAGTAATCCTTACTTCCAATGAAAGTCTTGTAATCTCTTTTAATAGCCAAGAGATATTTAAAAGAAATAGAGATGTCAATACCTGCATAATAGACTCACACAAAATATCTAACCATTCCTCTAAATGTCTTGTGATTATTAGTGATGAATCTTGGTTGTGGCATAGAAGGCTTGGTCATGCAAGCATAGATTTAATTCAAAGCCTCAACATATGAGAGCTGGTAAAGGGATTGCCAAAAGTAAAATTTGAAAAAGACAAGACATGTGAACCTTGCCAAAGAAGAAAACAACATAAGTCATCTTTCAAATCCAAAAACATTGTAAGTACCTCAAAACCTCTACAAATCCTGCATCAAGATTTATTTGGACCTACTAGAATTGCAAGCTCATGAGGTAAACATTATGCCTTTGTCATCGTAGATAATTACTCTAGATTTACTTGGGTAACTTTTT
Organism: Triadica sebifera; assembly: GCA_023653625.1. Taxonomy (NCBI): domain Eukaryota; kingdom Viridiplantae; phylum Streptophyta; class Magnoliopsida; order Malpighiales; family Euphorbiaceae; genus Triadica; species Triadica sebifera. The sequence goes on from CM042896.1 coordinate 39,795,219, forward strand.
TAGCTCAAAAGAGTCATGCCTTTGAAACGTTCAGAAATTTTGCTAAAAGAGTTCAAAATGAAAAAGGAAATTGTATTTCAAAAATAAGAAGTGACCATGGAAAATAATTTGAAAAGGAAAACTTTGAAAGCTTTTGTCTTGAACATGGTATTTCACAGAATTTTTCATCTCCTAGGACACCTCAACAAAATGGGGTAGTCGAAAGAAAAAATCGAACTTTGGTTGAAATGACTCGAACAATGCTCAATGAGTATGGTTTACCAACTTACCTCTGGGTCAAAGCCATAAATACTGCATGTTATATTTTAAATCGAGTTTTCAAAAGACCTTTCTTAAACAAAACTTCATTTAAGCTATGGAATGGAAGAAAGCCCTTGATATCATACTTTAGAGTATTTGGATGCAAGTGATTCATATTGAATACCAAGGACAACTTTGGAAATTTTTCCTCTAAATCTGATGAGGGTATCTTTTTAGGATACTCTACAACTAGCAAAGCATATAAAGTATTTAATAAAAAGTCATTACCTGTTGAAGAATCTATGCATGTTGTTTTTGATGAATCTAGTAGACTTGATCTTGTGAAAGGTAATGTTCTTGATGATGTTGTAGGTACCATGGAAAGACTTGATCTTGAAAACGAAAGAGAAGAAAATGATCAAGACGATTCACATCAAGATGATTCTCTAACTCTAGCTCAAGAGGAAAATAGGCAAGAGCTCCCAAAGGAATGGAGATTGACAAAAAATCACCCCAAAGAGCAAATCATTGGTGATCCTACAAGGGGAGTAAGTACTAGATCTCATCTCAAATATTTAGTTTCTGACCTTGCTTTTGTTTCTCAAATTGAGCCTAAAAATATTAATGAGACTCTTAATGATGAAAGTTGGGTGATTGCCATGCAAGAGGAACTCAATCAATTTGAGAGAAGTAAGGTATGGACCTTAGTACCTAGACCCAAGGAGCATCAAATAATAGGAAGCAAATGGATATTTAGAAATAAACTAGATGAACAAGGTTCAATAACTAGGAATAAGGCTAGGTTGGTTGCAAAAGGATATAATAAGGAAGAAGGAATAGATTATGATGAGACCTATGCTCCTGTAGCTAGATTAGAAGCCATAAGAATACTTTTAGCATATGCATTCCACATGAATTTCAAACTCTTTCAAATGGATGTAAAAAGTACCTTTTTAAATGGCTTTATAGAAGAAGAAGTTTATGTAGAACAACCGCCAGGTTTTGAAAGCTATGATTTGCCCAACCATGTATTTAAACTTTCAAAAGCTTTATATGGTTTGAAACAAGCCCCAAGAGCTTGGTATGAAAGACTAAGTTCTTTTCTCTCAGAAAATAATTTTACAAAGGGGAATGTTGACACTACATTATTCATTAAAAAGCATAAGCATGATACTCTAATTGTTCAAATTTATGTTGATGATATCATATTTGGGTCTACTAATGAATTGTTTTGTCAAGAATTTGTTAAGTGTATGACTAGGGAATTAGAAATGAGCATGATGGGTGAGCTAAAATTCTTCCTCGGTCTACAAAAAAACAAGGCAATGAGGGCATATTCATCAACCAATCCAAATATGCCAAAGACTTACTTAAGAAATTTGGAATGGAAGGATGCAAGAATGCCAAGACTCCAATGAGCACATCAACAAAATTGGACAAGGATGAAAAGGGTAAGAGCATTAATGAAAAGCTCTATAGAGGTATGATCAGATCACTTTTATATCTTACTGCCTCTAGATTCGACATAATGTATAGTGTATGCTTATGTGTTCGCTTTCAATCATGTCCTAAAGAGTCTCATTTAAATGCAGTAAAAAGAATTTTAAAATATTTACATGGCTCATTGCATCTAGGTTTATGGTATCCTAGAAATTCATCCTTTAACATTATAGGATATTCAGATGCTAATTATGCTGGAAGTCTTTTAGATAGAAAAAGTACTTCAGGTACTTGTCACTTTATTGGAGAATCCTTAGTTTCTTGGTTTAGTAAGAAACGAGTTTCAGTTGCTCTTTCTACCGCTGAAGCGAAGTATGTGGTAGCAGGATGTTGTTGTACACAAATCCTTTGGATGAAGCAACAAATTAAGGATTATGGTCATAGTATGGACCATATTCCTATTAGATGTGACAATACTAGTGCTATAAATCTATCTAAGAATCCCATTCAACACTCTAGAAGTAAGCATATTAACATAAGACATCATTTTATTAGAGATCATGTTCAATATGGAGATGTTGTATTGGAATTTATAAGTACAGACAATCAATTGGTAGATATCCTCACTAAGTCTCTAAATGAGGAAAGAATTAATTTCATAAGAAGAGAGCTTGGTATGATTGATGGATTAACTTTATGATTGCCAAAATTGTCGAACTTTGATTGATAATCTTGTGTTTTTTATCTCATTTTTTTAGAAATGAGGTAGCTAATTTGATAGAAATGTATGTTATAGGGGATAGAAGCTCCTTATAAATGTTTTATTCTTGTTTTAGGCTTAAGGCAATCACACTCATGACACATATTCACGGCCGTGATCATAATTGCCAAAAGCTCCAGTAGCTTTCACGACTTGCTTCACGACATGCTTCACAGCTGCAGGTAGTGAAGACTATGTTTCATGCCCATAACCTTTTTCTATCACCCCCATGAAACCCTTTGTTCATGCCCATGATGCTTATTCACGACCAAAAACTTACAGAAGCATTCACGCTTTGTGTTACGCTCTGTTTCATGATCACAAGTAGTGAAGATTGCACTTCACACCTGTGACTCGTTTGTCACCACTGTGATAGTTCATCATTCACACCTGTTACCTTTAATTTTCACGACCGTGAATAGTTTCACCTCTCTCTTCATGGGTAGAGTGTCTCTTCAGCAAATAGTGAACACAACATTTCACGCCCATGACCTAGTTTTCATGTCTGTGAATATGTCGGCTATAAAATGTTTTTGTCGTTATTTCTCTCATTTCCAACTCTCCAACTTCTCTCAACTTCTCTCATTTATCACCATTGAATACCATTTTGAAGATTCTGGCCCCCTAGTAACTCATTCCATCTATAAATATCTTCAAAAACCTTCTCCATCATCAGAAATCAAAACACCTTAGGTTTTCCTCCAAAGTTTCCATCAAATTTTCACTCTTCCAAAATACATTTCTCAATCAAAAATGGAAACTGGCTCCTCCAAAGGTACCAGAAAGAAGTCTCATGCTCCAAGAAGGTACACAGACTACCTTCTAAACATTATTCAGAAGCATTGTCATCCAAGATACTCAGTTCTTAAGAAAAGACCACTCCTTTCCTCTCGATCATTTAAGTGGCAAACTATCACAACACTTGGACTTGAGACAAGCATGATGGAACAACTCTAGGCTTGTCATCTGAAATATTTCATTGATATTCATCAACCGATGCTGAGGGAACCAACTCTCGAGTTCCCAAGTACCCTGCAAGTCTCTCCTACAGGCACGATAAAATTCAATCTTTGCAAGCATCTGAACACCCTCTCTGCCACAAAGTTTGTTGACATGTTCAACCTTCCCTCTGATAGTATCCTGAATGAGAGTGAGGTGGAGTTCTATGCTACTCAGGCATGGACTCCTTTCGGGCTTGACTGCAGCTGGGACATCAAAAAGATGAAAAACACCCACCTTAAATCCCTAGTGTATAAGTACTTGCATAGGTTTCCAACCTATAGCATTTTTGCCAAAGGAGACAACAATGGATCAATTCAGAAGTCCAAGCTCTTTCTCTTGGAGATGGCCCGAAAAGGCCTAACAGTGGCTTTATCTCGATGGTTTGCAAACCTTCTTCTGTCAATTGCCACCAAGCCCTCCGGAGACATTCTGATTGGTGGGTACGTGACTCACTTTACTATTAAGCTGGGGTACTTGAAGCTAGAGGATAACCACTTCAACCTTATACCAGCACATCCTTGAAATCAGCTAGACATTGAGTCATTTATCAAAATGGGAGCGGCTGTTCGTATAGTTTATGAGAACAACATCTACTACCGCTTCACCAACACTGCTGGTGAGATTATTTGGGAGGACAATGACTCAGATGACTTCAAAGCTGGCATTCAAGGAATCCAGCAGAGAAAGAGAGTTCAAGTTGAGATGGCGCCTCTAGAGGCTGAGCAGGAAATTGGACAATCCTCTACCTCCACACCAAACTTGGCTCAGTAAGTGGTTGATCTCTTGGCACCACGGTTTGAGCAATTGCAGGCTTCGATAGATGAGAGGTTAGAGAACCTCAAGGACTTCATGGAGTCTTGCATGGAGAGCCTCGAGGCGGAAGTAAGTCGCCTTAGAGATGGGATGTCCGGCTCAAAATCTAGCTAGACTAGATGTTAGTTATGTTATTTTTTTAGCTTGTTTGATGTAGGACTTTCAATTTCTTTTCAAATCCTTGTATTTTCCTTTTTTATATTAATATAATTGCTTTGTTTTCCATTATGATTTATTCTTTTTGTTGATGACAAAAGGGGGAGAACGTTACAATGAGCCATGTAAATATTTTAAAATTCTTTCTACTGCATTTAAATGAGACTATTTAAGACATGATTGAAAGCGAGCACATAAGCATACACTATACATTATGTCGGGTCTAGAGGTAGTAAGATATAAAAGTGATCCGATCATACCTCTATAGAGCTTTTCATTAATGCTCTTACCCTTTTCATCCTTGTCCAATTTTGTTGATGTGCTCATTGGAGTCTTAGCATTCTTGCATCCTTCCATTCCAAATTTCTTAAGTAAGTCTTTGGCATATTTGGATTGGTAGATGAATATGCCCTCATTGCCTTGTTTTATTTCTAGACCGAGGAAGAATTTTAGCTCACCCATCATGCTCATTTCGAATTCCCTAGTCATACACTTAACAAATTCTTGACAAAAAAATTCATTAGTAGACCCAAATATGATATCATCAACATAAATTTGAACAATTAGAGTATCATGCTTATGCTTTTTAATGAATAATGTAGTGTCAACATTCCCCTTTGTAAAATTATTTTCTAAGAGAAAATAACTTAGTCTTTCAAACCAAGCTTTTGGGGCTTGTTTCAAACCATAGAAAGTTTTTGAAAGTTTAAATACATGGTTGGGCAAATCATAGCTTTCAAAACCTGGTGGTTGTTGTAACACCCCTTTACCCTACTAATAGTAGTAAAGCAAAGGAGTGCTACCACATCTTATGCATTTAAGTATAACCTATCCCTGTATCAAATAATCACACATAGCATGCTAGAAAGACAAAATATCCTATTAACAGTGATAGTAATTTTTTTTTATATCAAATAATATCATTCAATGACTTTGCAAGTCTCATATCCTGTAATATTATTCAATGACTTTGCAAGTCAAAACTGAGGCTTTCTCCCCAATACGATATATCACATAGACTAAAACATAAACTTTGCACATAAGTATTTTCGAGTTGCTTTCATTTATACATTTTTAAAACCCATTCCAAAATGACTATACATATTCAAACACGTAAATACAAAATGCAGATGACATATTTCCATGATCGTGTGGAATGCAAGGAGAGAGAGTGATGAGGCTCGGCCAGTGACCTGTGCTCCATGTCTTCTATACTCTACTCAAAATGAGCTATCACTTTTCTTTACCTGAAAAATGATGCAAATTGATGAGTTATGGCTTAGTGAGAATAATCATCCAATGAGATCTAAAGTACCAAACAACTCATAGTAATAAATCACAAATCCAACACATACCATGTATTTCATTCCATTCATCTGAATCATATAAATATCAATAAAGTTGAAACATATAATCATTACTCTTTACGTATGCAAATGCTTTGATTTTTTCATTTTGTTGTGACCAAGTTAAATAGACATTGCCCTGGGTTTCCATGTGAACATTTGTCATGTGAACATTTGCATTTGCTAGCTAGTTTGATCATTTATTTCATTTGCACATTTGTTGGGCCATAGGCCTCTTCTTTTGCTTTACAATATCAATTAACTAGTCACAATGCCTTTTTAAGTGTGTATGCATATGCACTTGTACTTAAACATTCACCAACCATTGTATCTTATTACATATAACATATATATACCGCATATATGCCTCATATGCCATGCATATACCTTGCATATACTATATATATAGCATGTATATATATCACATATGTCAAACATATACCTCAAATATATCACAAGTATACCACTTATGTGTACCAAAATGTCACAAATTATCCATCATCATACTATCAGGAGAAAATCATGACAATCATTTGAATCACATAGCAAGCAACATTCATATGCACTAATGAATTCAATCGATAATTAGACTCACCTTTCTCCATTAATTCCGACCCCTAACTTATTGTCTATCCATTCCTTGTGGGTCTTCAATATGTTGTGAGCCTAATATGAAAATATAATCAATTAACTCATGATTAGGGAGAATTAATATGGCTTAAACAAATTAATATGCATTGTTCATATCAATAGTTAAGATTTTTCCTATGAGGCAGTGTGACCTTATGGGACTATTTAGCCTATAAATTTTTCTATACTTGACCAATTAATATGATTCTTGTTCCTAATTAAAATTTACATAATTATATGTAACATGTTAAAATTTCAGACCAATTGGATCATTGTACAATTTTTGGTGGAATTTCTAAATGTGTTATGTTTTCTGGCCTTTAGCAGTTTCAGGGTACCAATTTTTGTTCATCATAACTTATAATACATCAGTAATATTTCAATGAAACTTTACAGAAACATATAAGGGTTCAAATGGAACATTTGTAATGTTTAAAACTTTTATTAATTATGTCTCTAAGGTCTTCAAATTATAAGAACAATTTTATTGGTCCAGAATAGAATTGGCTTCCGGACCAGTATGACTTCCAAAGGCCATAAATTAGTCTATACATAACATATTAAGCTGAAATTAGTACCAAAATTTAGATAAGACACATACCTATAACTTTAATGTTTTGATAATTTATAGAATCTATATCTAAAGAGCTTAAAAGGGCTGCACAAGTTTATGGAACTGCCCAGGACAATAAGCAGTCAGCTCAAACTATGGAACAATCATGGTTCCATTCACCATAACTCCAAATCTACAATACATATGAACCTGAAATGTGATATACAGATATATAACATATATATATATATATATATATATATACAACTTTTATGTTTTGAGATACTTCAAATAATGGCTTTATCATATTCAAAACTAACAAACACAGTGGCTAACTTACTTAGGGTTCACATCCTGACCAGTTTCAGTAGAGAGAGGATATCTCATTATATATACCACATCTTGCAAAAAAGTTTACATAAAAAACTTTTGTGTTTTAAGCTTTTCCAGATTCGATCTCTAAGATCATCAAAACCATGGAACAAAACACTGCCTATTTATGAACCCTAAACACTATAATCAAGCTTAACACAAAAATAAATGTTTACTCACCTATAATCACTCTTGGCTAATCTTGTTGCTGCAATTCTTGGAGTGAAAGAGGGAAGAAATGGTGGCTGGAACTTGAAAAGAAATGGAAGGAATGAAGCAAAGAAAAAGAAGAAGTAGATGAGGAAAGGAAATGAATATGATGGCAGCCTAATAAGTTAAAAGGCACCACCATCTTATCTTCCTTTCCTTTGTTTCATCCGTCCACTTTTTCCTTCTTTTTTTTTTTCTGATTTTTATTTTTATTTTATTTTTTATTATTCTTATTATTATTACACAAATCAACACAATATACAATTTAATCTTAATCTAGTCATTTTTTATACTTTAATTTGGTCACCTTATTTCATTTATTTCTAATACTTTTTATCCTCATTCAGATTATAAATACACATGTGCGACTCGATACAATAACAATGTACTAGGACACGTAGTTAGTGCATGTCTTGGACTTGTTCCTATGAAAATACGTATGAAATGCACGTCTTCAATTGAATTATATGCAAGATGCATATGTTCAAATGAAATGCATGAGGGGAAGGTTGAGGATGTTACACTCATTGCATATAGGTTTATGGTATCCTAGAAATTCATCCTTTCACATTATAAGATATTCAGATGCTGATTACGCTGGAAGTTTTTTAGATAGAAAAAGTACTTCAAGTACTTATCACTTTATTGGAGAATGTTTATTTTCTTGGTTTAGCAAGAAACAAGTTTCAGTTGCTCTTTCTACTGCTGAAGCGAAGTATGTGGCAGCAGGATATTGTTGTACACAAATCCTTTGGATGAAACAACAACTTAAGGATTATGGTCATAGTATGGACCATATACCTATTATATGTGACAATACTAGTGCTATAAATCTATCAAATAATCTCATTCAACACTTTAGAAGTGAGCATATTGACATAAGACATCATTTTATTAGAGATCATGTTCAATATGGAGATGTTGTATTGGAATTTATAAGCACAGACAATCAATTGGAAGATATCTTCACTAAGTCTCTAAATGAGGAAAGATTAAATTTCATAAGAAGAGAGCTTGGTATGATTAATGGATTAACTTTATGATTGCCAAAATTGTCGAACCTTGATTAATAATCTTGTGTTTTTTTTATCTCATCTTTTTAGATATGAGGTAGCTAATTTGATAGAAATATATGTTATAGGGGATAGAAGCTCCTTAGAAATGCTTTAGTCTTATTTTAGACTTAATTTTATCTAATGAAGATTTTAGGCAATTCATGCCCATGACATATATTCACGGTCGTGATCAAAATCGCCAAAAGCTCTAGTAGCTTTCACGACTTGCTTCACGACATGCTTCACGGCTGAAGGTAGTGAAGATTGTGTTTCATGCCCGTGAAACCCTTTGTTCAGGCCCGTGAAACCCTTTGTTCACGCCCGTGATGCTTATTCACAACTGTGAACATTTCCACCAAAAACTTACAGAAGCATTCATGCTTTGTGTCACGCTCCGTTTCACGATCACAAGTAGAGAAGATTGTACTTCACGCCCGTGACTCGTTTGTCACCCTCGTGATAGTTCATCATTCATGCCCGTTACATTTAATTTTCACGACCGTGAATAGTTTCACCTCTCTCTTCACGGGTAGAGCGTCTCTTCAACAAACCATGAACACGACATTTCACGCCTATGACCTAGTTTTCATGCCCGTGAAGATGTCGGCTATAAAACGTTTCTGCCGCTATTTCTCTCATTTCAAACTCTCCAACTTCTCTCATTGATCATCATTGAATACCATTTTGAAGATTCCTGCCCCCTATCAACTCATTCCATCTATTAATATCTTCAAAAACTTTCTCCATCATCAGAAATCAAAACACCTTAGGTTTTACTCCAAATTTTCCATCATATTTTTCACTATTCAAAAGTACATTTCTCAATCAAAAATGGAAACTAGCTCCTCCAAAGGTACTAGAAAGAAGTCTTATGCTCCAAGAAGGTACACAGGCTACCTTTTAAACATTATTCTGGAGCATTGTCATCCAAGATACTCAGTTCTCAAGAAAAGACCACTCCTTTCCTCTCGATCATTTGAGTGGCAAACTATCAGAACACTTGGACTTGAGACAAGCATGACAAAACAACTCTAGACTTGTCATTTGAAAGATTTTGTCAATATTCATCAACCAATGCTGAGGGAACCAACTCTAGAGTTCCTAAGCACCCTACAAGTCTCTCCTACCGGTACGGTGAAATTCCACCTTTGCAAGCATATGAACACCCTCTCTGCCACATAGTTTGGTGAGATGTTTAACCTTCCCTCTGATGGTATCCTGAATGAGAGTGAGGTGGAGTTCTATGCTACTCAGGCATGGACTCACTTCGGGCTTGACTGCAGCTGGGATGTCAAAAAGACAAAAAGCGCCACCTTCGATCCCCAGTGCAGAAGTACTTGCATAGGTTTCTAACCTATAGCATTTTTGCCAGAGGAGGCAGTAATGGATTGATTTGGAAGTCCGAGCTCTTTCTCCTGGAGATGGCTCGAAGAGGCCTAACAGTGGCTTTATCTTGATGGTTTGCAAACCATCTTCCGTCAATTGCCAACAAGCCCTCCGGAGACATTCTGATTGGTGGGTACGTGACTCACCTTGCTATCAAGATGATGTATTTAAAGCTAGAGGAGCACCACTTCAACCTTGTACCAGCATATCCTCAAGACCGAGTAGACATTGAGTCCTTTATCAAAATGGGAGCGGCTATTCGTATAGTACATGAGAACAACATCTACTACCGCTTCACCAACACTGTTGGTGAGATTATTTGGGAGGACAATGACTCGGATGACTTCAAAGCTGGCCTTCAAGGAATCCAGCAGAGGAAGAGAGTTTGAGTTGAGATGGCACCTCCAAAGGTTGAGCAGGAAATCGGACAATCCTCTGGCTCCACACCAAACTTGGCTCAGCAAGTGGTTGATCTCTTGGTACCATGGTTTGAGCAATCACAGGCTTTGAGAGGTTAAAGAACCCCAAGGATTTCGTAGAGTCTCGCATGAAGAGCCTCAAGGCAGAAGTAGCTTGCCTTAGAGATGGGATGTCCAGCTCAAAATCTAGCTAGACTAGATGTTAGCTATGTTATTTTTTAGCTTGTTTGATGTAGGACTTTCAATTTCTTTTCAAATCTTTGTATTTGTCTTTTTATATTAATATAATTGTTTTTGTTTTCCATTATGATTTATCTTTTTGTTATTCTTTTTGTTGATGACAAAAGGGGGAGAACCTAGCAATATGTTATATTTAAAGTTAAATGCAATACTTATTTTGAATCAAATGAATATGCAAGTATGCAAATGAGTTGATATACCTTAAATATACCTTAAGTATACTTTGCATATACCTTGATGCAAGTTACATGAATGAATATGCACTTGATATACTTTAAATATACCTTAAATATACTTTGTATATACTTAATCTGTCTTAAGTAAAAATTTGGTATATATTGGATATACCTTGCATATAACTTGCATATACCTAAAACTAGGAAGCACATTTTGATGCTACACTTCATCATTCTTTACAATTCTTGCACTTTAGTACTTTTTTATCTTAAGCATCTTTTGAGGGGGAGACTTCTCAAAAGCATATATTGCTAGATTATTTGTCTCCATCAAAAAGGGGGAGATTGTTGAACCTTGAGGGGTTTTTCCGTCATTTTGATGCTAACAAATAAAATAGCAATAATGTATTTAACATACTTGTTTTCTAAGTTCATTGAACAGGGTATGGAACAAGATAGCAAGAATGGAGAATGAAAGACTAACCTTAAAAAAGACAAAAAATGAAGAAATAGCATGTTCACTCCCGTGACCTCATATGTCACGCCTGTGATGAAGCTTAGCGCCAACTATCCAACATTAAAAGTTCACGGCCATGAAGAATGATAGCAACCATGAATGATCATATCAGTCATGACCTTGAAAGAAAGTCACGCCCATGAGAAGACATGACTAATTCCTCCAGAGAGCTTCACGGCCAGAGTCACTACTTGGACCATGACTAGGAAGGATATTCACGCCCGTGAATATATAATGTCACACCCATGATCAAACACTTCAAATCCTTCTGGAATGTTTCACGGCCAAAGTCACCACTCAAGTCACGGCTTGGAAGAACAGTCACGACCGTGACACTCATACTCACGACCATAAAAGAGTAAAGAGAAACATGTCAGGCGCGAATATAGGAGTTGGTGCAATGGCTATTTCTGCATTAAATGCAACCAAATGACTATAATTCACCATGGAAGTATAAATGCAAGTCATTTATGAATCCAGAACAAGAGAATAGCTAATACTTCGGATCAAAATCTTGTTGTAAGCCATTTGTGCATTTAATACTTTCAAAACAAACATTTATTCTTTGTAAAAATCTTTTTGCTCATTATTCTCTGAGCATTATAGATTTGTAAGTGTTTCTCTTTGTAATCTACTACTCAAGTGAGTTTGGATATTTTGGATTAAGAGTAGAACACTTGTAAGGGTTATTTGGGTGAGCCTTTAAAACACAAGGAATTGGTTTATTGTGTGAGCAATTACAACACGAGGGATTTCACCATTGTTAGAAACACCATAGTTAGGAGTGAGCTCGTAAAACTCTATTGTAACTCTTAGTGTGTTAGTGAAACTACCAATTAAGATTGGGGAGATAAGTAGGGTTTGTTAACACCCGAACCTCTATAAAAATTTCTATGTGAAATCTTCCTACCCCAACTCAACTTTTCTTTCCACATTTAAAAGTGTAGCACTCCGTCACTCGACCAACACATGCCCGGATAAGGGAGCGCTAATGTCCGTCTTCTTTACTTCTTCAAATCGCTATTATTATTATTTTACCTTTATTTTCTCAACATTCATGTATAGATAGATATATACAAAAACCAGGTATAATTTATTTACATAAGATAGAAATTTTAAACGTCAAATTAATTCTTAAACAAAAATTAGAAGTAAGTTTTACAAACTCTAAAATTCTTTAATATAAAAAGCAAAATACAAAAATTTCAAAGCTTGTAACCCACTTTCTCAAGGTTCGACTGCTTTACTTGAATAGGATCACCGCTTGCTTTATCTAACACCTTCAGCTACCTTTCTATATCTGTGTGGAAAGAAACTCCCACGCTAAACTCTAAACTTAGTGGTGCATATAAATAAGGCAATATACTATGTCATGCAACAGGCAATAACATGCATCATTTTTTTTTTCATATTAATGTTCTTCCATACAATTCTATTCCTTATGATCCTATCTCATACAATAATGACTCTATGCTTACATGACAAATATCATTTTCATTTCCATTAATTATAAACATCTCTTTTACATCATCAATCATGTATTTATATATGTATACCACTTTCCATCGTTTATATATATATATATATATATATATATATATATATATATATATATATATATATATATATATATATATATATATATATATATATATATATATATATTAGCCCACAACATCTATGAACTCTAGACTAGGATAATGGAGTTGCCATCCAGGCACTTAGGAGTGCCACACGACAATATGATGAGCACATATAAGTGCCATTACCGGCGTAGTATTCATAATTTGTGCCATTACCGGCGTAGTATTCATAATCTGTGCCATTACCAGTGTAGTATTCATAATCCGTGCCATTACCGGTGTAGTATTCATAATTCGTGCCATTACCGGCGTAGAAAATCGTTCCATTAATGGTTTTCATCATACTCCCCCCTGCTTGGCATGCGAAACTATCCTTAGTATAGTTCTAGGTAGTTGTTCTAGGGATTATTCAATATCATATAATTCATATATCTCTATTTACTTCCAATCACAACCATATCAATATTCATGTTTATTATCTGTATTGGATCACGTATTTTATCTGTATCATTTTTTTTCATATATCATCCGACTCAATTCACATATTTCATCTGTATCATATTCCATATATCATCCGTGTCAATTCACATATTTCATCCGTATCACAATACAACACGTTCACACATCAATACATATATATATAATTATTCTTATTTCCCTGGATAGACAATAACTTTCATTTATTTGTCTGAATTCCTCATTTAATAACCACATTCATCATTACAGATACAAAGCATTCATGGTCGTGATTACTAATTTCATGCTCGTGAATTAGTTCACACCCGTAATCCCAAGCCGTGAACGCTACTAAAATGAATCGTCCAAAAGCATTCACGGTCATGATTACTCATTCACGCCCGTGAATAAATTCACTTCCATGATTCCAACCCATGAACGCTTCTGGAATGAATAGTACCATTTCCACACAGAAGTCACAACCGTGATACAATCAGTCACAACCATGAACCCTCAAGTTCACGCCCCTGACTCAATAGTCACGCCCGTGACTTTCAGCAGGAAATCTGCATATTCACTTTTCATTCATTCTAACAGTATCCAAATCATACCAAATTCTATTTCATGCATTTCTAAGGTTCTTTACTCAACTTATTACTTTATAATACATGTAAATGTCTTGATCATACAAGATTTTCTAACATGCATCATTAATTCCATGTCACACAAGGATCTAATTCATACATGTCTAAACCTAAGGTTTTATGCCATAATCATCATCACTCTTGAAATGCATTTATCTAAAATCATGTTCAGCATGCATTATTTCAAACAAAAATAGGCTATTTCCTTAAGTTATTCACAAACCTTAATTTTTCTCCTTCACTCTTATAGGTAGCTTTCTCTTTTCCTTTGCTCCTTAGAGCTTGTTCCTTGTCACTTGGAACTCCTACAACATCATAAATCATTATTATCATTTGATTTTCTCAAGACCTTAAACTCTCTTATTCTCTTTGAAAACCCTATTTTCTCTCTCTTTCCACATAAGTCTTGGATGAGCTCAAAATTCGAACTTCCTTTAAGAAATGATGAAAAAGAAGAAGAAATGCTTCTTACCTTACACTTTTCTTCACTTGATTAGAACTTTGGAGATTTTATCTCTCTACCAAACTTGATTTTTCTTCCTCTTTCTTGCTCTTTCCAACTCCCTTAAGAGTTATGGACCATGAAGATCACCTTGTCTTGCTCTTTCCCTTCTCTTCTCTTTCTTTCTCTCTCTAGAATTCAAGATTGGCTATGGAGGAGATGGGGCTGGCGTGACTGGTATAAAAGAGAGAGAAGAAGGCAGAAAATGAAGAGAAGAAGAAGAAGAAAAAAAAGCATTAAATAGGGTACCCATAAGTCTTCATGTGGGACCCACCATTTTGACCATTTCTTGACATTAGGCTTAATGAACCCATTAATCTCATTCTTCCTCATTGAGTGGCCGACCAAACCTATCAAAATGTCCTCAAAATTAATATGTCGATTAGGAATTAATCTCATTAATCCTCTAATTTTTGGTAAATTGCAATTTGACTCCAAAACTTATCAAATTTTGCAATTTAGTCGTTTACCGTATATCAACTTCTTTAAACATTATAATCACTTAATTAGTCATTTATCATTTAATTTAGCCATTACTTGATCAATTTTTTTCTAAAAATCCGAATTTAGACTCCGATCGGTCAAACGCGTCAATTTCGCGACACGTACGACTCGGGGTCTAAATTAGCGGATATTACAAAAAGCTAAATTTTTTTAATGTCCAATTCAACCTCCCTTCTTGGTTCAATATCTGGGCAATGAATACAACCTTTTTATTTGTTCCCAAGACACTCAACCATCTATTAATGCATGTCAAAAATCATACTCAACCATTTTTTTTCCATGCAACTTAAATTTCATAACTTTTATTCTTTTATATCTTATGTTTATTTTACTTTATCAAATCATTATTATCCATAGCGTGTTATTGCCCATAACACATATGAACCATTGACTAGGATAATGGAGTTGTCATCCAGGCACTTAGGAGTGCCACCCGAGCAATATGGTGTGCACATATAAGTGTCATCACAGTTGTAGATAACCATGCCAAACTCGACGTAAATAATCGTGCCATTACCGGCGTAGACAATAATGCCATCTCGGTGTAGATAACAGTGCCATTACCGACCTTAATAATTATACCATTAATGGTTTTCATTTTCATCATACTCCCCTCTATTTGGCATGCCAAACTATCCTAAGTTGGTTCTAATTAGGTGTTCTAGGGCTTATACAAATTCATTAAAATTCATCACAATTAATTTCACACTTTTCATGCATGTAATATCTCAAAATAATCACATAATCACTCAATTTAAATAATATTTACATAATATACCAAAGTTCTCATCATTTTACTCATTTCATTCCTCAACTCATATGCTGCCCTGTCACTGGCTGATTCTGTTATCTGTTTTGGACCTTAATTTTGGTCCTATTATGTTCTGAATTTAGTCACACAATATTTCTTAACAATTTTATGTCTGGATCTTATATTTAATATTTAACTTCAATCACTTAATTCTGAGTTCTATAACAAAAGATATGATAAAATGAACACTGACTGGTCACTAACAATTCTGCCTAGAATTTTCTAGACAGATCCTAAGTTCAGTTTTATGAATTTTTATGGACAATTACAGACATATTCAGGTTTTATGGCATAAATGAAAGTTATAGCTATGTGTCTTATATTTCAAACCCAACAAACAACATGCCAAAACAAGTTCCATAAATTAAGTTATAACAATTTAAGTGCATATTGCTCATCAACTTCCAGCAAGGAACATACGAACTAATCACATTCAATTTTTACCAAATTAAATCCTAAGTCTAACAAACATGAATCCCCAAGATTTTCATCACAAAATAATATGAATTCAGAATCATCAACATGCCATATAATTAAATCATGCAAAAAAAAAAAAGGCTATTGCCTTAGGTTATGCACAAACCTCTCTTTTCTTTCTCTTTACATCTCTTTCTCCTTTCCTTTGCTCATTTGATCTAGTTTCTTGTCAATTTGAGTTCCTAAAATTTATAATTAGATTATTAAAACTTCATAAATCCTAATCTCTCTCTTTATCCTTACTCTCTTAAGCTACCTTGAGCATGAAAATGGAATTTTTCCTTATTTTTCTCTCTTTTCACACTTTCTTTCACTACAATCAAGCTTGGCTATGGAGGAAAATGGAGGAAACATGGACTCGTGTGGAGAACAGAATTTTCCTCAATGAAAATGAATAAGGAAGATGAAGAAACAATCAAGAATATGCTGACAAAAGTTATTAAGATAGGGGACACCTAAGCATCAATCTAGAAGCTTTAATTAATGTTTAATTCATGCACCTCACTTGGCTAATTGTTGTATGCCATTTGGTGTGTGGTGCTTCAAGAAATGTGGAAGACAATTAAAAGATAGCAAATCCTAGATCAAGGGTGATAATGAAGAAGGAAATACAATTAAGAGCAAAGTGACAAAATTACTTAATTAATGGAGACACCTAAGCATTTTCTAGAAACTTTTCATTAATTTCCAATTTATGTATGTGAATTGGCTTCTTAAAATGTTCCATTTGGTGTGGCCAGCCTCCATATTCATTTTATGTCCCAATTCATGCATTTAATTTATGATTATCCCTATAAATCCTCAAATTTTCGGTAAATTTAAAATTTACCCCTAAATTTTTCAAAATTTACAATTTAGTCCTTTACTGAAATTTTACATCTTAAAATATTTTAAACACTTTATTGAGTATTTTCCTTAATTACCATTATTTTAATTATTTTTTGATAAAAATCCAAATTTAGAATTCGGTCAAACCGATGAGTCGATTTAACAATTCGCGTGACTTTGGTCTAAATTAACGGATATGACATCCTCTCCCCCTTAAAATAAATTTTGTCCTCAAAAATTTACCTATTCATTCTTTGTTGAATAACTGAGGATATTGCTTCTTCATGAATTCTTCGTTCTCCCATGTGGCTTCTTCCGTAGCATGATTCCGCCATAACACTTTAACTAATGGAACTTTCTTGTTTTGTAAAACTTTTTCTTCACGTGCTAATATAGCCACTAGTTCCTCTTCGTATGTCAAGTCGGTCTACACTTCTATCTCCTCAGTTGGAATAATAT
Source organism: Triadica sebifera (assembly GCA_023653625.1). Classification (NCBI taxonomy): domain Eukaryota; kingdom Viridiplantae; phylum Streptophyta; class Magnoliopsida; order Malpighiales; family Euphorbiaceae; genus Triadica; species Triadica sebifera. Next base: position 39,812,798 of record CM042896.1, read on the forward strand.
GAGTCGGATCAGACGTATATCTCTTTAGCATCGACACATGAAAAACATTATAAATTTTATCCAACTCTGGTGGAAGGGCTAAATGATAAGCCACTGGTCCGATTCTTTCCAAAATCTCATAAGGACCAATGAAACTTGGACTTAACTTTCCCTTTTTACCGAATCTCAATACTTTCTTCCAAGGCGAAACCTTAAGAAATACTTTATCTCCCACAACATACTTTATATCTTGCCTCTTAAGGTTAGCATATGATTTATGTCGATCTTGAGCTGCTTTCAATCTTTCTTGGATAATTCTAACTTTTCTTTTGTTTGTTGCACTAACTCTGGCCCTATCAACTTCTTTTCACTCAATTCGGTCAAACAAACTGGTGTCCTACATTTTCTTCCATACAATGCCTCATACAGAGCCATGACTATGCTTGTCTGATAGGTGTTGTTATAGGCAAACTCCATATGAGGTAGATATCTATCCCAACTTCCTTCAAACTCGAGCACACAGCTTCTCATCATATCCTCTAACAATTGGATAATCCTTTCCAATTGTCCATCCGTCTGCGGATGGAAGACCGTGTTGAAATTACATTGAGTTCCCAAAGCTTGTTGTAGACTCTTCAAGAATTGTGAAGTAAATCTGGGATCTCTATCACATATGATGGACATTGGCACTCCATGCAACCTCATTATCTCACTTACATAAATTTTAGCTAGCTTGTCCAATGAGTAGTCCATTCTAACTAGTAAGAAGTGTGCCAACTTCGTTAATCGATCCAATATCACCATACTTCATCATGCTTTCTCTGAGTCACTGATAAACCGGACACAAAATCCATCGTGATTCTTTCCCATTTCTATTTTGGAATCGGTATGGGTTGCAACAATCCTGTGGGTAGCTGGTGTTCCGCTTTCACTTGCTGACAAGTTAGACACTTAGCAACATACTTAGTGATATCCTTCTTCATCCCTAGCCAGCAGTATTGAGTTTTCAAATCTTGATACATTTTTTTCCCGCCTGGATGCATGGTATATGCTATTTCATGTGCTTCTTTTAAAATATCGAACTTCAGCTCTTTTAAATTAGGAATGCAAATCCTATTCTTCAAGTATATTGTGACATCCTCTATCAATGAAAACTCAGGCTTTTCTCCCTTTTTCACTACCTCTACTATCTCTACTAACTTCTCATTTTGCTTCTGAGCATCCTTGATCCTCTGTATCAAAGTAGACTGTATTCGCATCTTAGCTAAAATCTTCCTGCTTAGTGCATCTGCAACTACATTAGCTTTGCCTGGCTGGTAGTCGATCACACAGTCATAATCTTTAATCAACTCCAACCATCTTTGTTGTCTCATATTCAACTCTTTCTGTGAGGGAAGATACTTAAGACTTTTGTGATATGTATAGATATAACATCTTTCCCCATTCAGATAATGTCTTTAGATCTTGAGAGCAAAAATTATTGCTGCTAACTCTAAATCATATGTCGGATAGTTAAGCTCGTGGGGCTTAAGTTGTGTTGAGGTGTAAGCAATCACCTTTTCGTCTTGCATAAGAACATAGCCTAAACCATTATGACTAGCATCACTGTACACAACAAAGTCTTTTCCTGGAGTAGGCTGAGTCAAAACTGGTGTTTCAGTCAATATTGCCTTCAATTGCTCAAAACTTGCTTGACACTTATATGTCCACTCGAAACAGACCTTTTTTCATAGCAGTCGTGTCAAAGGAGTCACTAAGGATGAAAATCCCTTTACGAACCTCCTATAATATCCAGCTAATCCGAGGAAACTCCTCACTTCAGTCACATTTTGTGGTGGTTTCCAATTAAGAATAGCCTTAATTTTACTAGGATCAACCCAAATACCTTCTGCTAAAATTACATGACCAAGAAAACTGACTGCTTCAAGCCAAAACTCGCACTTAGACAGCTTTGCATACAACTGCTTCTCCCTTAGTGTTTGCAGCACTATTCTGAGATGTTGATCATGTTCTTCTCGGTCTCTAGAGTACACAAGAATGTCATCAATAAACACCACTACAAAATGATTAAGATATGTTATGAACACTCGATTCATCAGGTTTATAAAAGCTACCGGCGCATTCGTCAATCCAAAGGGCATAACTAGGAACTCATAATGACCATAATGAGTCCTGAATGTCATCTTAGGTACATCTAACTCTTTTATTTTTCAGTTGATGATACCCTGATCTAAGATCTATTTTTGAAAATATGGTTGCACCCTTCAATTGATCAAATAAGTCATCAATCCTAGGCAGTGGGTATTTATTCTTGATAGTCACCTTATTAAGCTTTCTGTAATCAATGCAAAGATGTAAGGTGCCATCTTTCTTCTTCACAAATAACATTGGAGCACCCCATGGTGATACACTGGGTCATATAAAACCCTTATCTAATAGTTTCTGTAATTGTATCTTCAGCTCTTTCAACTCTGCTGGTGCCATCCTATATGGTGTAATGGAAATAGGAGTGGTGCTAGGTACCAAATCGATAGCAAATTCGATTTCCCTATCTGGTGGTAATCCTGGAAACTCCTCTGGAAATGCATCAAAAAACTCACTACGAGTAAGAATATCCACCAACTTCAAACTTGGTTTTTCCATATCAACCACATACGCTAAGTATGCTTCGCACCCCTTACTAATGAGTTTCTAAGCTTTTGACACTGATATCACATTGTCTGGGTATCTTCTATTCTCACCCATCACCACTATCTCATCTTGTTCTGGAATTCAGATAATCATTTTTCTTCTTCCACAATCCATTACCATTCCATAACGAGCCAACCAATCCATTCCCATGATCACATCGAACTCATGGAATGGTAACTCTATCAAGTTTGCTGGGAATTGCCTTTCTTAAATTTCAATTGGGCAACCCCTAAACACCTTACTAACCCTCACACTGTGCCTTAACGGGTTAGTCACAAGAATCTCAAATTCTAGAGACTGTGGTTCTAAACCCTCTTGACCCGGTGGTGGTGTGCATATGTATGAATGTGTTGATCCCGGATCTATTAATGCATGTCTGTCAGAGCCAAAGAGAGGGAATTTACCAATTAAGACATCAGGTGCATCCTGCTCCTCTCGGCCTTGCATGGCATATGCCCTGGCTGGGGCAGCTCTACTACCTTCTGGCCTCTCAACTGTCTCTGATCTAAACTGACTGGGCTATGATTGGCCTCCTCAGCCTTGCCCTCGACCTCAGCCTCTGCCTTGCCCAGAAGCCTGTGTCTGTATCGGCTCAGTGCTCCTTGAACCTTTGCCATAATGTAATAGAGGAAAATTCCTTCTCAAGTGATCTTTGGAGCCACACCTTAAGCATGCTCTCGTCATCCACCAACACTCTTCGGGATGAGAACGACCACAATGCTGATATTCTGGTTAAGGTAGAGATCTATGTGATGTCTGTGTTGGTGTACTGGCTGCCGAAGAAACAGATCTTGCGGGTTGTCCTTGTTTAAAAGAAGAAGGCCTGCTAGAACCTCCAGCCTAAAATCAGCTACTGAAAGATCTGGCTCTCTTGCGACTTGACTTTACTCTACTCGGTTGTGATATGGGCCTCTTGAACTCTCTGTCATGTGCTAGATGTTGTGCCACTAGAACTCTTTCAACTGTTCTGGCATATGCCAGTAAACTAGGAAAACTCATCAGGCGTAGGGCTAAGACCTGTAGCTTGATTAGGTTTCTCAATCCATATTCAAATCATCAGCACTTATCTGCCTCAGTGGATACAATGCCCCCAGCATACTTGCATAGATGTGTGAATTCTCTTTCATATTTTGTTACCAATAAGTTTCCTTGTTTCAGCATCAAAAACTCTCTTTTCTTATTGTTTGTGTAGATAGCAGGAATATACTGCTCCTTAAACTTCGCTAGAAAGAACTCCCATGTCATAGGGTCAGGAGCCTCTGTGCTCTGTTACTCAGATCACCACCATTCATATGTATGCTCCTGTAGTAATGATACTGCATACACATATTTATGCTCATCTGTGCAATGCAGCTGATCAAAAACTCTCTTTGCCCGTTCTAGCCAAAACTCTGCCACTGAGGGGTCATCTTCCCGTTTACCATAGAAATCGGGTGCCCCTAGCTTTCTCAGTCTCTCAAATTTTAACCCAAACGAGGCTGGTTATGATGCTCTTTGTAGCAAATCTATCATGTTCCTTATAAGCTCTGTTTGTCCTATGCCAGCAATAGACTGCCCTCTTGATAAGCTAGCACTGGATCTAGATACAGAGCTCGGTGACGACTAGGTTGTATGAAGTCTCTATTTCAGTAGGCTTATTACTTTCACCTCCTTCGGCCACAATATGTCATGACCCTGAAGCCATACTCTACCTATCTTGTAAATCAACAGTCATAATCAGTAAGCAGCAACTTTAATACTTAATTGTGGGTACACATGTGTCATAATTATTTTTGAAAACCATTTTAAAATCCCAAAACCACCCAAACCGAACTTTAATACCAAAATCCAAAAACACCAACCTGGTGCTCTAATACCAAAAACTGTAACACCCCCTCACCCTAGCAGCTTATGCCCAGATGAGGGTGCACTATGCTGACTTCATCGGTTAAAATATTATTCTTTAAAATTTGTATACATAAAATTCATTCCTATTTTTTTCATTTACTGCTTATTTACTTTGCATTATAAAAGAAATATAACGTAAAAGTTAAACTACATTTTTATATAGTAACATGTTCTTTACAAAACATACTGTTTATTTTACAAATACTACAAAATAAAATTTACAATATAATATACAAAAGTTGTGTAACCCACGATGTGTGCAATAGGCTGCTTTACTGGATTAGGTCACCGCTGGCTTTGTCTACTATCTTCTATTTATTCTTTACTAAATCTGCGTGAGAAAACTCCCATGCTAAGCTCTTGGATTTGACTTAGTGGTACATATAAATAAGGCAATAAACTATTTTAATGTCACATGCATTGTCATATATCAATTTATGATCAAATCATGCAAACATACATTTCATAATATTCTAGTATGCACAACATCAATTTATTTTAGTGTATCTCATTTTTGTTTAACATAATCAAATCATTATTCTTATTCATTTTATAATTCATGATTCCCTTTTTATTTTCAATAATTCATTTATGTTCCATAACTTTTTTATTTACGTTTTTATTTATGCCCAAGACACTCAATCATCTTTTCATTCATGTCACAAATCATAGTTCCATTTTTATATTCAAAAATCCATTCATTTTCCATAACTTCTTTATTTACTATAACCTTTTTATTTATGCCCAAGACACTCAACCATCTATTAATGCATGTCACAAATCATACTGAATCATTTTTTTTCCATGCAACTTACATTTCATAAATTTTATTCGTTTATATCTTATGTTTATTTTACTTTATCAAATCATTATTATCCATAGATTTTTATTGCCATAACACCTATGAACCACAGACTAGGATAATGGAGTTTCCATCTAGGCACTTAGGAGTGCCACCCGCACAATATGATGTGCACATATAAGTGCCATCACTAGCGTAGATAACCGTGCCAAACTCGGCGTAGATAACAATGCCATTACCGGTGTAAATAGTAATGTCATCCCGGTGTAGATAACAATTCCATTACCGGCTTCAATAATTATACCATTAATGGTTTTCATTTTCATCATACTCCCCCCTATTTGGGATGCCAAACTATCCAAAATTGGTTCTAGTTAGGTGTTCTAGGGCTTATACAAATTCATTAAAATTCATAACAATTAATTTCACACTTTTTATACATGTAATATCTCAAAATAATCACATAATCACTCAATTAAAATAATATTTACATAATATACCAAATTTCTCATCATTTTACTCATTTCATTCCTCAACTCATATGTTGCCTTGTCACTGACAGATTCTGTTCTCTATTTTGGATCATAATTTTTGTCCTGTTACATTCTGAATTTAGTCATATAATATTCTTAACAATTTTAGTTTTGGATCTTATCTTTAATATTCAACTTGAATCACTTAATTCGGAGTTATTTATCAAAATATATGATAAAATGAACACTGACTGGTCACTAACAATTATGCCCAGAATTTTCTAGACATATTTTAAGTCTGAGCTTTATGAATTTTTATGGACAATTACAGACATATTCAGGTTTTATGGTCTAAATGAAAGTTATATCTCTGTGTCTTAGCTTTCAAATCCAGAAAACAACATGCCAAATCGAGTTCCATAAATTAAGTTATAACAGTTTAAGTGCATACTGCTCATCAACTTTCAGCAACGAACATACGAACCAATCACATTCAATTTTTACCAAATTAAATCCTAAGTCCAACAAACATGCATCCCCAAGATTTTCATCACAAAATAATATTAATTCAAAATCATCAACATACCAAATAATTAAATCATGCAAATAAAAAAGAAATAAAATAGGCTATTGACTTAGGTTATGCACAAGCCTCTATTTTCTTTCTCGTTACTTCTCTTTCTCCTTTCCTTTGCTCCTTTGATCTAATTCCTTGTCAATTTGAGTTCCTAAAATTTATAATCTTATTATTAAAACTTCATGAACCCTAATCTCTTTCTTTTTCCTTACTCTCTTAAGCTACCTTGAGCATGAAAATGGAATTTTTCCTTACTTTTTCTCTCTTTTCACACTTTCTTTCACTACAATCAAGCTTGGCTATGGAGGAAAATGGAGGAAACATGGGCTGGTGTGGAGAACAGAATTTTTCTCAATGAAAATGAATAAGGAAGATGAAGAAACAATCAAGAATATGCTGACAAAAGTTATTAAGATAGGGGACACCTAAGCATCAATCTAGAAGCTTTAATTAATGTTTAATTCATGCACCTTACTTGGCTAATTTTTGTATGCCATTTGGTGTGTGGTGCTTCAAGAAACGTGAAAGACAATTAAGAGCAAAGTGACAAAATTACTTAATTAATGTAGACACCTAAGCATGTTCTAGAAACTTTTCATTAATTTACAAGTCATGTATGTTAATTGGCTTCTTAAAATGTACCACTTGGTGTGGCTAGCGTACATATTCATTTTATGTCCCAATTCATGCATTTAATTTATGATTATCCCAATAAATGCTCAAATTTTCGGTAAATTGCAAATTGATCCCTAAACTTTTCAAAATTTACAATTTAGTCCTTTACTGAAATTTTACATCTTAAAATATTTTAAACACTTTATTGAGTATTTTCCTTACTTAATTACCATTATTTTAATTATTTTTCGATAAAAATTCAAATTTAGAATTCGATCAAACCGGCGAATTAATTTAACAACTCACGTGACTTTGGTCTAAATTAACGGATATGATAGTCACTTAGTAGCTATAGCTGAAATTACATCTGACAGAGAGTCTGTTATTTCACCCACAATAGTGATTTTCCGATCATTGGAGAGTTTAAGTGTCACTCTCTTCTGTTTACAATCTACTGTTGCTTTGTGGGTGGATAACCAATCCATCGCCAAATCACATCAAACTTGCGGAATGAGAGTTCAATTAGGTTAGCTAGGAATTCATAACCTTGCACACTAATGGGAAAATTCCTATACACTCTGTTTACAACGATACTATTTCCTAAAGGATTGCTCACTAGGATGTCCTGGTCTAATTATGAATATTTTAACACCTTCCCCTATGCAACATCAGTATTTATGTAGGAATGTGTGAAACCAGGATCAACAAGTGCATAAATAGAATTAGTCATAAGTATGAATTTACCTACTATCACATCAGGAGCATCCTCCTTTTCTCTAGCTCTTACTGCATAAATAGAATCAGGCCTGTAGCTCGTCCTTGACCCTGAGGTTGCTGTGCAGAAGGTCTAGATGCTGATGGGTTAAGGGTTGCTCCCCTACCTTGGCCTCTGGATGGTAAAGATCCAATACCAAGTGCTGGTGACATAGCTGAAGAAGCTTGAGCCACTAGACAATCCCTGACCTAATGATCTTTTGAACCGCACTTGATAGGTGCCAGTCAAATATCTACACTCTTTTGAGTGAGATCTACCACAATGGCTACAAGTCTAAACTGTATCTGCCCCTCTGTCTTTAGGTGTACTTCCCACATAAGTGATTGAGGCATTGCCACATTATGTATTTCCTTGTCTATGCCCTGGTGTAATTGATGTATGACTCTATGATGGAGCTGGTCCTTTAGACTTCTTACTCTGAGCACCCGAACCACTAAACTATCCCGACTTCCTCTTCTGTTGAAACTGAGCTCTATTAACTGATAGTCGTCAAGGTAGGCACTGAGGCGCTCAAAATTGTACTCATATTCTGCTACTATCTTATTTCCCTTTCTGAGTCTCCAAAAAGCATCTTACATTTCTACTTTATATTCTGACCCTAAATATTTCTTTTCAAAGTGGGCCAAAAAGAAATCCCAATTTAACTGTTCACCTGGGGTATGTTTACGTACTTAATCCCACCAAATGAATGTAGGATCTTGAAGTAATGCCACAGTACCTTCAAATTTCTCTTCAAACGGGCTCTGAGTGATTTCAAATAACCTCTTTATCTTGAATAACCATTCTTCAAATTAAACAGGTATCAATGGATCACTCCTATAAAAATCTTCAACTCCCAATTTCTTTAATTGCTCTAAAATGGACTTCTTTTTAGGAGGAGCCGGAGGCTATACCTATGCTGCTGGTTGTGGCTGTTGAACTTGTTCAACTTGCATTCTTTGTTGAATATAATCAGCCATAAGATTAAGAAAATGTGTCTGTGGTGGTGGAGACAGTGCAATTGGTGGAGTAACATTCTGTTGCGAGGCTTCAGCTTGCCCAACACTAACTGACGCTTCAGTCTCACTGTCCCCAATACCTTGACCTTGTTGGGATGCCATCATTCACTATAAAACAGGAAAGGAGCAAGCATACGTTAGACTTATTACACATTTCATTTGTCGATTGGTATGTATATACATATAGTCCATTCACTTAATTTCCACTCCGATCTTAGAACTGTCTAAACCATGCTCTGATACCACTAAAACTATGACACCCTTATAACACTTCTTTCTATACGTACGTTACATGAGTTAATACGAATATAGCCAATGTGTGCCAAAAAAAATTTTCCTTAATTTAATTTAATAACCATAATATTATTAGCACTTAATTAATTCTTTTCATTTTTCTAAAAATTTTGGTAGCATAACGGCTATAAATTAACCATCCTACCTATAATGCAAACAATTCTTAGCCTATTTTTTGGGCATAACAATACCAATATATAATACAAAATAGTCTTCATTAATTCACAAGTCAATATTCTATTCTTTACACATATAATAATTCACAAATGTTCTTTATCATAATATGTACAACATTTCATTCCTACAACTCCATACACATACATATATACATGCCATTTTTAACACTAACCTACTAATATTTTATTCTTCTTTCGGCTCCCAAAACTTGTACGCTTGCTCCTATGACTTTTCCGTTACTACCTGCACGTAGTCAAATAATTACGTGCTGAACATTAATATGCCTAGTGGTGATTACTAATCTAAGAATTTACATTGATCTATATTTGCATGCATTCATACAATATTTTTATTATGTTTATTATTCTTTTCATCAATGCTTTATTATGCTTCACCCTTAATTTACTATTTAATATCTTCATTCAATTGATAATATTTCTCAATTAATCTTATAGTTGTTTTTTTCTACTCTTAAAATTTCATTTTCTTTCAATTTAGTCCATTTTCTCACCTTACCACTCTAGTTAACTCTTTTTTTTCCTCTTCTTCTTTTATTTATTTATTTACTTTTTTTTTCAATCTTCTGTTTAATTAAACAAATTTCTCTTTTGTTACTAAAATTATATTTATTTACAATCTTGTCATTACTTTACATTTATTTACACTTTTGCTAATAACATTTTTAATTTTCATTTATTTTATTTTTAACTACATAATTTAACATTTTTTTTCAATTTTATTCCACTCATTTCTCATTTTTCAATTTTAATATATTTTATTTTTTTGTTTATCACAATTATCACATTTATCATTATTATTATACCATTTTATTATTCTTATCACTTTTATCATATTGATCAAATTTATCAATTATGTCATTTTTCTCACATTTTTCATTTACTTCATTTTTATTATATTTTTTACTTTTATCATTTTTATCATACATTTTCACTTTCATCATTTTTATCATATTATTCATTTTCTACTACTTTTATTAACATTTGCTCCTAGTTTCAATCTAATAGAAAATCTTCAGACCGGATACATGGGACATGAACTTGAAAATTCATTACATTGAAGAGTAATCTCGAAGGACCACCTAAACATTGAATCACTGAATCAATATCACTGAAGTAGACCATCATTGGACTACATAAGCGAGTTGCCATGACTGGCACTGCGGTAATGCTGTCCCTATGACTAACCAATTATACTCTGGACTAGATTTAACCATCAGAAAAATAACTAATGACATAATTTTATTCCTTTAATTCAAATTTCATTAAATTCATAAATTTTACTATTTTTTATATCATTTATCATCTAACAATTTATTCATTCATAACAATTTTATCACTACTATAATTTTTCACACTTTCCATTCTATTATATCAATATTTCATTATGAATATTCAATTAAGTTATTAAACACCACTAAACACACTTTATTCATTATTTTCATGCATAATATAATCAATAATTAGAAAAATACTTAGTACTTCATTTAAAAATTTATAATAAATTTCTACCTACTCAAAATCATATTTTCTTGCATTTCATGACAAAATTTTCATTTGATTAGCAAGGAAAATGTAAATTTTTCCTACTTCATATTTTGGCCTATAATTAATTATCATCATTAGAATCTATCTTCCACCTTCTAATTATTCATTTCACTAATTTATACATTCATTATTCCATATATATCATAATATTACAATAAAATGTAAATAAACCTTAATTTATTTTTTTAATTGAAATTAACCATTTCACTAATTTATTTTTTTAATTGAAATTAACCATTTTAATTCACGTTTTATAATTGCTTAATCATGTTTTAAGCATCAATTACTAATTACATGCAAAACACACAAAATTTCTAATTTCCATGACCCTAAACTTTGCTTAATTAATGGAAATAGATAGATTTTGAAATCACTAACGTTAATTTCTTGCTTTGGTCTTCCTAATCATACTTTTCCTTAACCTTTTCTTTGGAAGCACCTTCATCTTACTTTGAACCTACCATGGCTGAAAATTATATTTCATTAATCCACCAATATTTTGCTTTCTTAACTCAAATAAACTTCATATTTATCATCTACATACCTTAAACTACCTATTTGAACCATTAAACTAATTTAAAACTATAAATTTCACTTTACCTCAATTTTGTATCCTAACTTTTCTCCTTTGATTTTCTTCCACTCTAGCCTTCTCAATGAAGATTAAAGGCTTCTACTAGGTGCTAGAGATGCTGAAATTATTTTTGAGTGGTTGATTTTGGTGTAAGAATTAAAGAAAATAGAAAAAAATTGGAGAAAAAAATGAGAAGAAGATGGTTCGGCCATGCAGGGGAATTTGGGAAAGAAAGAATTGCAGAATTCTCTCTAGAGAATTCTAATATTTAGGCCTATTTATAGTAACTTAAGTTGGGTGGGCTTGGGCCAAACAAAAGCCAACCCATTTAGTCCCAATTAAGCACTATAAATTATTTTTCTCACTTCCCAAACTCAATTTCACTCAAATTTGATGCCATAATTCATAAAATATTTTTATAGGTCTACACAGAAATTTTCAACTCAATTGGAGTTCTTTTTTAGTCCAGCTTACTCACATCGGACTGATAATCCAATTTTTCAGTGTTACCGTAAAATTCTTTTTTCATTGTCAAATAATCCTAAATATTATTTATAATCTATCGATGTTTCAAAATAAATTTTTAGATTTCATTCGCTATTTTCATAGCCTAATCAAAGTATGATCAACCAATTATTTAATTAAATCGAGTCTATTTTTTCTTAATTTTGACTTTTGATGGCTTATTTGACCTCATTTTCACTGCAAATTTTACCCTCGGACTAGTCATAACCTATGTTTTCCGATGATCAAATAAAATATTTTTCATCAATGGGTGTATTTTTAACCCCTAGGTATGCTGATCAATTTTGGAAACTACTATTTATAACTAAATCGACATATGTGTCATTTCAGATATGCTATCCAGAATAGGGCAGCTTGTATGTATGTGTTGATTGTGGAATTTTGAGATAGAAAAATATATTATTTGACTTTTCTTACAGTTATAATGATTAAATGAGCAAGTATGATGTTATAAAATATTTAATGGAGATTAATGCATTTATGTGAAATTATATTAGTGTTACATACATAATTTATGAAAATAATAATTAAGTAACATCTAGTTGATAACTAGAAATTAGGATAAATTGGCATGCCAATAAAAGGATAGAGATGTAGGCACTAGAAAATAGTGATGAGGTTTAATTTATGTAGGCACTAAGAAATAGCGCTGAGTTTGAAATTACATAGGCACTAAGAAATAGTGCTGAGTTTGAAATTATGTAGGCACTAAGAAATAGTGCTGAGTTATTGTGGAAAATGTAAGCATTAAATGTCGAGTTATAAAATTATTAAGTAAGAGCCGAGTATTCTGTTGAAGAGCAGAAATCTTGTATTCGGTAAGAGCCGAGTATTCTGCCGAAGAGCAGAAATCTTGTATTCGGTGTTTAGTTCGTGGGCTATCAGATAAATATAAAACAATTGTAAAGTATTAAATTGATATTCTAAATAGTATGTCTTGTATTGTTAAAGTATTTCAAGCATGCTTAATGAAAGAAATGTTATAATTGATGAATTGTATATTTTTGCATGACGTAAGTAGTTTTGATATTATTTGAATGTTTTGGTATGCTTAGTAAATTAATTATAGTTTCTAAAATTTTACTTTAGAAATATTTATATAATGATTGGATAGTTGCCAAATGTACCACTAAGCTAGTAGCTTAGCACGTGTGTTTCACACACAGATAAATAGTCGTAGCTGTTGTGTTAAGGTGACCGAAGAAAAGGGGAACCCCAAGATCAAATTGCAGCAGTTTATTTTTTTTTTGTATGTTTTGGAAATTGTATTCTAAAAATTAAATTTTAAGAATTTCTTTTATGTAAATTTGTGGCATGTAGGATTTTTAAGAAGTGAATTTTGTAATTTATATATTTAGTATTATTTGCAAATGTATTTCTAAATATTATGGCTTAATGAATGAGTTCTTTGAACCCAAAATATTTCCATCACTAGTTACATATTTAATGATATAAAAAAACAAAAGGAATATATTAATAAATATTATGCTAATAATAAACTCAAAAATTGAAAAAAATTATATAATAATTTGAGCATTGGTTTTTACAAAAATGAGTTTAGTAGCACTTCCATACACTATTAACGACTAATAAGGCAAGAGAGCGCTACAATGAGCCACTACAATAGTATAGGGAGGAGACCCCTGAATCATATATACCATTGAGCATGGATGTCACCAATCCTTCTGGGCATTAGAGAATAGTATAGGGCAGTACATTTATTGGTAGATTTGATAGATGTTATAGATCAAAAAGACGAGATAGAAGAGACAGACATGCTCCAATTCTGGGTTCAACTAGGAAGGAGTTGCTTGAGGACATGGCTAAGATTTTACAGAGATCAATTAGGTCTAATGTTACAGAGTTGAGGTTTGACAAGCTTCGTAAGTTGGGAGGCACTGACTTTTATGGCCATAAAGAGGATGATGCCTAAGTAGCAGAATATTGGCTTAAGAGAATTGAATGGGTCTTTGAGGATAAAGACTGCACGCTAGGGCAGAAATATAGATATGTCTTGTCTCTATTACAAGAAGAGGCACATGATTGGTGGAAGACAATGAAGAAGAGGCCCCATACTCTAGTTCCTCCTACTTGGGACTTTTTGTTAGAGCAATTCAAAGAGAAATATATTCCCACAGAGTATGCGGATAAGAAGAAGTAGGAATTTTTAGATATGAAATAGAATAATATAATAGTAAGTGAGTATGAAAAGGAGTACAATCAACTGAATAAGTATGCCAAAGGGATTATTAGGGATGCAATTGATAGGTGTCAACGGTTCCAAAAGGGGTTGAGAACATTTATTAGAGGTAGAGTAGCTGCATCTTGGATTGAGGATTTCACTAAGCTAGTGAGAGCTACAGAGAATGTAGAAGAATTAGAGGCTGAGGAGATGAAGATAGCATCTCAGAGTCGTGGTAAGAGGCCTTTCCATCTACCAAGTATAAGGTTTTCTATAGGTAAGAGGACTAGAGCCCTTTAGGCCATAGTGTTAAGGTGAATAAAGTACATCGACAATTATCCCTATTAAGTCAAGATGAGTTGTATCTAACTAATTTGATAAAGCTTCCATTCTATGAGTATGATGTTATTCTATATATGGATTGGTTAGCTAGACATGGTGCAGTAGTTGATTGTGCAATAAGAAAAGTTATCTTCAGAAAGCCTGGATATAAGGATAGAGTGGTACATGGTGTCAGAACAGGGTTACTAGCTAATGTAATCTCTGGCATGAAATCTCGACAATTGATTCAGAAAGGAAATGAAGCTTATTTAGCATATATGGTAGATACCAGGAAGGAGAGTTCGAATCATCAGAATATCCCTACTGTGTGTGAGTTTTCATATGTTTTCCTTAAAGATTTGCTTGGATTGCCACCAGATAGGGAGGTGAAATTTTCTATTGAATTGTTCTTGGTACCACACCTATATTCATCACACCATACAGAATGGCACCAAGAGAACCAAAGGAATTGAAAGTGTAGTTGCAAGAATTGCTTAATAAAGGGTTTATTAGATCTAGTGTGTCACCTTGGGGCACACCAGTGTTCTTTGTAAAAAAGAGGATGACACACTACAACTGTGTATAGACTACAGACATCTGAATAAGGTGACAATGAAAATAGATATTGTTTCCCAGATAATGAACCAAGAAAGGGGTTGAATTGGATATTAAAAATTCTTAACATTTAAGTGCGAAATAAAACGTTAAGTAGAGTAAGGATATGAAGATATCACACAAGAAATTTATAGAGGTTTGGGTATTAAGAAACCCTACTCCACTTCCCAATCTCAATTGGGAGTTTCACTAAGACACTAAGTGTTACAATGGAGTTTTACAAGCTCACTCCCAACTATGGTGTTTCTATCAATGGATCACACCTAACCTAGAAATCCCTTGTGTTTTAATGGCTCACACAATAAACCAATTCCTTATGCTTTAATGGCTCACAAAAATAACCTTTACAAGTGGTCTACTCTTAACCCAATATACCCAAACTCACTTGAGTAGTAGATTACAAAGAGAAACACTTACAAATCTATAATGCTCAGAAATTATGAGCAAATAGATTTTTATAGAGAATTAAAGTTTTTTTGAAAGTAATTAATATACAAATGGCTACAACAAGATTTTGATTCGAAGTAATTGCTATTCTCTTATTCTGGATTCATAAATGACTTGCATTTATACTTCCTTAATGAATTATAGCCGTTTGGATGCATTTAATGCGAAAATAGTCTTTGCACCAACTCTTAATTTCGCGCCTGACATGTTTCTCTTTCCTCATTCATGGTCATGAATATCTGTGTCACGGTCATGAATGTTCTTCCAAGCTGTGGTCCAAGTGGTGACTCTGATCGTGAAACATTCTGGAAGGAATTGAATTGTTTGATCACGAGCGTGACTTTATTCTTTCACGGGAGAGAATATCCTTCCAAGCCATGGTCCAAGTGGTGACTCTAGCCGTGAATCTCTCTGGAAGAATTTGACATGTTTTCTCACGGGCGTGACTGATATGATCATTCACGGTTGCTATGATTCTTCATGGCCATAAACTTTAAATGTTGGATAGTTGGTGCTAAGCTACATCATGGGCGTGACATAAACAGTCACGGGCGTGAACATGTTGTTTCTTCATTTTTTTAACTTTCAAAGTTAGTCTTCCATTCTTGCATCATATTCCATACCCTGTTCAATAAACTTAGAACACAAGTATGTTAAATACATTATTGCTATTTTATTTGTTAGCATCAAAATGAAAAAAATACCTCTTAAGGTTCAACAATCTCCCCCTTTTTTATGGTGACAAAAAATCTAGCAATATGTGCTTTGGAGAAGTCTCCCCTTCAAAAGATGTTTAATACAAAAAAATAATAGAGTGCAAGAATCTTTAAGAATTGAGGAAGTATAGCATAGATGTTTGCTTTTAACTAGTTAAGTATATGCAAAGTATATCAAGTTGTTTTTTTTAACTAGTTAAGTATATGCAAAGTATATCTCAATACTATATTCAAAATATCAACACATTTGCATTCATGTACTTGGATATTCATTTAATTCATTTATATTGCTAGGTTCTCCCCCTTTTGTCATCAACAAAAAAAACATAAAAGATAAATCATAAGGAAAAAACTTGTTGCCCAGATATTGTACCAAAAGGGGGGCTGAATTGGATATTAAAAATTTTAACTTTTAAGTGCGGAAAGAAAAGTTAAGATGAGTAAGGATGAAAAAATAAGACACAAGAATTTTTATAGAGGTTCGGGTGTTAACTAACCCTACTCCTCTCCCTAATCTCAATTGGGAGTTTCACTAACACTATAAGTGTTACAATGGAGTTTTACAAGCTAACTCCCAACTATGGTGTTTCTAACAATGGATCACACCTAACCCAAAAATCCCTTGTGTTTTAATGGCTCACACAAAAAACCAATTCCTTGTGTTTTAATGGCTCACACAAATAAGAAATTCCTTGTGTTTTAAAGGCTCACACAAATAACCCTTACAAGTGTTCTACTCTTAACCCCAAAATACCCAAACTCACTTGAGTGGATGATTACAGATAGAAACACTTACAAATCTTTAATGCTCAGAGAATAATGAGCAAAAAGATTTTCACAGAGAATAAATGTTTGTTTTGAAAGTATTAAATGCACAAATGGCTTACAACAAGATTTTGATTCGAAGTATTAGCTATTCTCTTGTTCTGGATTCATAAATGACTTGCATTTATACTTCCATGGCGAATTATAGCCGTTTGATTGCATTTAATGCAGAAATAGTTATTGCACCAACTCTTATTTTTGCGCCTGACATGTTTCTCTTTCCTCTTTCACGGTCGTGAATAAGGTTATCTCAGTCATGATTAAGGTTATCACGGTCGTGACTGTTTTTCCAAGCCGTGACTTGAGTGGTGACTTTGGTCGTGAAGCATTCTAGAAGGATTTGAAGTGTTTGATCACGGGCATGACATTATGTCTTCACGGGCATGGACAATTTTCCTGGCCGCGGTCCAAGTGGTGACTCTGGCCGTGAAGCTCTCTAGAAGAATTTTCCATGTCTTTTCACGGGCGTGACTTTATTTCATGGGCATGACTGATAAGATCATTTACAGTTGCTATCATTCTTCATGGACATGAACTTTAAATGTTGGATAGTTCGTGCTAAGCTTCATCACGGGCGTGACATATAAGGTCATGGGCGTGAACATGTTATTTCTTCATTTTTTGTCTTTTTAAGATTAGTCTTCCATTCTCCATTCTTGCTATCATATTCCATACCCTATTCAATAAACTTAGAAAACAAATATGTTCAATACATTATTGCTATTTTATTTTTTATCATCAAAATGAAGGAAATATCCCTCAAGGTTCAACAATCTCCCCCTTTTTGATGGTGACAAATAATCTAGCAATATGTGCCTTTAAGAAGTCTCCCCCTCAAAAGATGCTTAGGATAAAAAATACTGAAGCACAAGAATTGTAAAGAATGATGAAGTGTAGCATCAAAATATGCTTCCTAGTTTTAAGTATGTGTAAGTTATATGCAAAGTATATCCAATGTATACCAAAATTTTTCCTTAAAACAAGTTATAGTTATGCCATGTATATTTAAGGTATATGAAGAGTATATAAAGTGCATATTCATTCATGTAACTTGCATCAAAGTATATCCGAAGTATACTTACAGTATATTTAAGGTATATGAGGCTCATTTGCATAACTCTTAACTTGCATACTTGCATAACTCTTAACTTTAAACAATATATTGCTAGATTCTCCCCGTTTTGTCATCAATAAAAAGAATAACAAAAAGATAAACATAATGGAAAAACAGAAGCAAATATATTAATTTAGGAAAACCAAATACAAAGGTAATTGAAATTTTGAAAGGAAATTAGAAATTCCTACAGCAGGCAAACTAGAAAATAACATATCTAACAAAGAATCTAGCCGGACATCTTATCTCTAAGGCGAGCTACTTCCGTCTCGAGGCTCTCCATGCGAGACTCCATGAAATCCTTGAGATTTTCTAACCTCTCATCCATCGAAGCCTGCAAATGCTCAAATCGTGGTGCCAAGAGATCAGCCACTTGCTGAGCCAAGTTTTGTGTGGAGGCAAAGGATTGTCCCATTTCCTGCTCAATCTCTAAAAGCGTCACCTCTTCCTCTGCTGGATTCCTTGGAGGCCAGCTTTGAAGTCATCTAAGTCATTGTCCTCCCAAATGATCTCACCAGTAGTGTTGGTGAAGCGGTAGTAGATGTTGTTCTCAAATACGATACGAACAACCAGTCCCATTTTGATGAAGGACTCGACGTCTAGTCGGTTTTTAGGATGTGCTGGTATGAGGTTGAAGTGGTGTTCATCTAGCTTCAAGTATCTGAGCTTCAAGGCGATGTGAGTCACATACTCGCCAATTAGAATGTCGCCGGAGGGCTTGGTGGCAATTGACAAAAGATGGTTTGCAAACCATCGAGATAAAGCCACTGTTAGGCCTCTTCGGGCCATTTTCAGGAGAAAAAGCTCTGACTGCTATAGGTTAGAAACCTATGAAAATACTTGTGCATTGGGAATCGAAGATGGGTACTCTTCATCTTCTTGACGTCCTAGCTGCAGTCAATCCCGAAGTGAGTCCATGCCTGAGTAGCATAGAACTCTACTTCACTGTCATTCAAGATGCCATTAGAGGGAAGGTTGAAAAAGTCTCCAAATTATGTGGCAAAGAGGGTGTTCAAATGCTTGCAAATTTGGAATTTCACCGTGCCTGTAAGAGAGACTTGCAGGGTGCTCAGAAATTCTAAAGTTGGCTCTCTTAGAGTTGGTTGATGGATATCAACGAATTCTTTCAGATGACAAGCCTGGAGTTGTTCCATCATGCTCGTCTCGAGGCCGAGTGTATGAATGGTTTGCCACTCAAATGATCTAGAGGAAAGGTCTGGCCTTTTCTTGAGCACTGAGTATCAAGGATGACAATGCTCTAGAATAATGTTTAGAAGGTAATCAGTGTACCTTCTTGGAGCATGAGACTTCTTCCTTGTACCCTTGGAGGAACCAGTTTCCATTTTGATTGAAAAAATAAACTTTTGAAGAGTGAGAAATTGATAGAAATTTTGAGTAATCCCTGAGGTGATGTGATTTCTAATGATGGAAATGGTTTTTGAAGATATTTATAGATGGAATGAGTTGCTAGGGGGTCGGAATCTTTAAAATGGTATTCAATGGTGATAAATGAGAAAAGTTGAGAGAAGTTGGAGAGTTGGAATGAGGGAAATAATGACAGAAATGTTATATAGCCAACATCTTCACGGGCGTGAAGTGTCGTGTTCACGGTTTGCTGAAGAGACGCTCTACTCATAAAGAGAAAGGTGAAATTATTCATGGTCATGAAATTTAAAGGTCATGGGCATGAATGATAAACTATCACGATGGTGACATAAGATTCACAGGCGTGAAGTATAAACTTCACTACTTGTGATCGTGAAACAAAGCATGACACAAAGCGTGAAAGCTTCTATACGATTTTGGTGGAAATGTTCACGGTCGTGAAAAATTGTCACGGGAGTGAACAGAGGGTTTCACGGGGGTGAATGAAAAAGGTTGTGGTCATGAAACATAGTCTTCACTACCTTCATCCGTAAATCATGTCTTGAATCAAGTCGTGAAAGCTACTGGTTCTTTTGGCGATTTAGTTCACGGTCGTGAATTGCCTAAAATTCTCATTAAATAAAATTAAGTCTAAAACAAGACCAAAGTATTTCTAAGGAGCTTCTTTCCCCTATAACATATATTTCCATCAAATTTGCTACCTTACATCTAGTAAAATGAGATAAAAACACAAGATTATCAATCAAAGTTTGACAATTTTGGCAATCACAAAGTTAATCCATCAATCATACCAAACTCTCTTCTTATGAAATTAAATCTTTCCTCATGTAGAGACTTAGTGAAGATATCTGCCATTTCATTGTCTGTGCTTATGAATTCCAATACAACATCTCCATCTTGAACATGATCTCTAATAGAATGGTGTCTAATGTCAATATGCTTACTTCTAGAATGTTGAATGGGATTCTTAGATAGATTTATAGCACTTGTATTGTCACATCTAATAGGTATATGGTTCATACTATGACCATAATCCTTAAGTTGTTGTTTCATCCAAAGGATTTGTGTACAACAACATCCTGTTGCTACATACTCCGCTTCGGCGGTAGAAAGAGCAACTGAAACTTGTTTTTTGCTAAACCAAGAAACTAAGCACTCTCCAATAAAGTGACAAGTACCTGAAGTACATTTTCTATCTAAAATACTACCAGCATAATCAGCATCTGAATATCCTATAATGTAAAAGGATGAGTTTCTAGGATACCACAAACCTAGATGCAATCAGCCATGCAAATATTTAAAAATCCTTTTTACTGCATTTAAATGAGACTCTTTAGGACATGATTGAAAGGGAGCACATAAGCATACACTATACATTATATCGAGTCTAGAGGTAGTAAGATATAAAAGTATCATACCTCTATAGAGCTTTTCATTAATGCTCTTACCCTTTTCATCCTTATCCTATTTTGTTGTTATGCGCATTAGAGTCTTAGCATTCTTGCATCCTTCCATTCCAAATTTCTTAAGCAAGTCTTTGGAATATTTGGATTGGTCGATGAATATGCCCTCATTACCTTGTTTTATTTGTAGACCAAGGAAATATTTTACCTCACCCATCATGCTCATTTCGAATTCCCTAGTCATACACTTAGCAAATTCTTCACAAAGCAATTCATTAGTAGACCCAAATATGATATCATCAACATAATTTTGAACAACTAGAATATCATGCTTATGTTTTTTAATGAATAATGTACTATCAACATTCCCCTTTGTAAAGCGAAAGGAACTTTGTCTTTCGTACCAATCTCTTGGGGCTTGTTTCAAACCATATAAAGCTTTTGAAAGTTTAAATACATGATTAGACAACTCATAGCTTTCAAAACCTGGTGGTTGTTCTACATAAACTTCTTCTTCTATAAAACCATTTAAAAAGGCACTTTTTCACATCCATTTGAAAGAGTTTGAAATTCATATGGCATGCATATGCTAAAAGTATTCTTATGGCTTCTAATCTAGCTACAGGAGCATAGGTCACATCATAATTTATTCATTCTTCTGGATTATACCCTTTTGCAACCAATCTAGCCTTATTCCTAGTTATTGAACCTTGTTCATCTAGTTTATTTCTAAATACCCATTTGCTACCTATAATTTGATGCTCATTGGGTCTAGGTACTAAGGTCCATACCTTACTTCTCTCAAATTGGTTGAGTTCCTCTTGCACGGCAATCACCCAACTTTCATCATTAAGAGCCTCATTAATATTTTTAGGCTCAATTTGAGAAAAAAAAAAAGCAAGGTCAAAAGCTAAATGTTTGAGATGAGATCTAGTACTTACTCCCCTTGTAGGATCACCAATGATTTGCTCTTTGGGGTGATCTTTTATCAATCTCCATTCCTTTGGTTCCCTTAGTGTTGGTTGATGGATATCAACAAACTCCTTTAGATGACAAGCTTGTAGTTGTTCCATCATGCTTGTCTCAAGACCAAGGGTCCTGACAGCATGCCATTCGAAGGATAAAGAAGAAAATAGTGGTCTTTTCTTGAGAACCGCCTACCTAAGATGATAGTGCTTTTAGAATGATGTTGAGAAGGTAGTCTGTGTACCTTCTTGGAGCATGAGACTTCTTTCTGGTGCCTTTAGAGGAGTCGGGTTCCATTTTTGAGTTCAGATTAATTTTTGAAGAGAAAATTTTTGATAGGATTTTTGAAGAATACCTTGTGATTTCTGATGAAAGAAAGAGTTTTTGAAGGTATTTATAGATGGAAAAGGATGTTAGGGGGCCATAATCTATGAGAGGTATTGAATGTGGTGATAAATGAGAGAATTCGTATAGTTAGAAATGAGAGAAAAATGGCAGAAAATGTTTTATAGTCGATATCGTCACGATCGTGAATGCTAAGTTACGGGCGTGAAATGTAATGTTCATGGTTTGCTGAAGAGGTGCTTTACTCGTGATGGAGAATATGAAATGATTCACGGTCGTGACATTTAATAGTCATAGGGGTGAATGATGAATTTTCACGATGGTGACAAAATGAGTCACGGTCATGAAGTACAATCTTCATTACTTGTGACCGTGAGACAAAGCGTGAAACAAAGCATGAACGCTTCTATAAGTATTTAGTGGTAATGTTCACAGTCATGAAGAAGTGTCACGGTTGTGAACAAAGAGTTTCACGGGAGTGACAAAAAAAGGTTATGGGCGTGAAACATAGTCTTCACTACCTTCAACCGTGAAGCAAGGCGTGAAAGCTACTGGACCTTTTAGCGATTACGATCACGACCGTGAATATATGTCATGGGCATGAATTGCCTAAAATTCTCATTAAATAAAACTAAGTCTAAAACAGGCCTAAATTATTTCTAAGGTGCTTCTATCCCTTATAACTTATTTTTCATCAAGTTTTACAACTTCATAACTTAATAGATGAGTCGATAACACAAGATTAACATTCAAGGTTCGACACATTTGGCAATCATAAAGTTAATCCATCAATCATACTAAGCACTCTTCTTATGAAGTTAAATCTTTCTTCATTTATAGACTTAGTGAAAATATCTGCTAATTTTATCTGTATTGATAAATTCTAATAAAATATCTCCATATTGAACATGATCTCTAGGAAAATGATGTGTAATATCCGCTAATTTAGGCCCCGAGTCGCACGTGTCGTGAAGTTGACACGTTTGACCGATCGGAGTCTAAATTTGGATTTTTACAAAAATTGATTAAATGATGGCTAAATTAAATGATAAATGCCTAATTAAGTGATATTAAAGTTTAAAGAAGTTGATTTACGGTAAAGGACTAAATTGCAAAATTTGATAAGTTTTGGGGTCAAATTGCAATTTACCAAAAATTGGAGGATTAATAAGATTAATTGCTAATCAACATATTAATTTTGGGCATATTTTGATAGTTTTGGCCGGCCACTCAAGGAGGAAGAATGAGATAAATGGGTTCATTAAGCCTAATGTCAAGAAATGGTCAAATGGTGGGTCTCACATGAAGACTTTTTAGGTACCCTATTGAAGGCTTTCTTTTCTTCTCTTCATTTTCTGTCTTCTTCTCTCTCTTTTACACCAGTCATGATAGCCCCATTCCTCCATAGCCAATCTTGAATTCTAGAGAGAGAAAGGAAGAGAAGAGAAGGGAAAGAGCAAGATAAGGTGATCTTCATGTTCCATAACTCCTAAAGAAGCTGGAAAGAACAAGAAAGAGGAAGAAAAATCAAGTTTGGTAGAGAGAAAATCTCCAAAGAGGTGATTTAGTGAAGAAAAGTGTAAGGTAAGAAGCTTCTCTTCTTCTTCTTCATCTTTTCTTAAAGGAAGTTCGAATTTTGAGCTCATCCAAGACTTATATGGAAAGAGAGAAAAACTAGGGTTTTGAGAGAGAAAAAGAGAGCTTAGGGTCTGAAGAAAATCAAATGATAATAATGATTTTTGATGTTGTAGGAGTTCCAAGTGATAAGGAACAAGCTCTAACGAGTAAAGGAAAAGAGAAAGCTACCTACAAGAGTAAAGGAGAAAGATTAAGGTTTGTGCATAACTTAAGGCAATAGCCTATTTTTGTTTGAAAAAAATGCATGCTGAACATGATTTTAGATAAATGCATTTCAAGAATGATGATGATTATGGCATGAAACCATAGGTTTAGACATGTATGAATGAGATAATTGTGTGACTTTGAATTAATGAGGCATGTTAGAAAATCTTGTATGATCAAGGCATTTACATGTATTGAAAAGTAAGAAGTTGAGTAAAGAACCTTAAAAATGCATGAAATAGAATTTGGTATGATTTGGATGATGTTAGAATGAATGAAAAGTGAATATGCAGATTTCCTGCTGAAAGTCACGGGTGTGACTATTGAGTCACGGGCGTGAACTTGAGAGTTCACGGTTGTGACTGATTGTATCACGGTTGTGACTGATTTGTATCACGGTTGTGACTTATGTGTGGAAATGGTACTATTCATTCCAGAAGCGTTCACTGGTTGGAATCACAGAAGTGAACTTATTCACGGGCGTGAATGAGTAATCAGGACTGTGAATGCTTTTGGGCGATTCATTCCAGTAGAGTTCACGGCTTAGGATTACGGGCGTGAACTAATTCACGGGCGTGAAATTAGTAATCATGGCCGTGAATGCTCTGTATTTGTAATTATGAATGTGGTTATCAAATGAAGAATTCAGGTATGTAAATGAAATTCGTTGTCTATCCAGTGAAAGAAGAATGATATGGATATGTATATATATATATATATATATATATATATATGTATATATATATTGATGTGAGAATGTGACATGTTTTGATATAGAAAAATGAATTGTCATGGATGATATATGAAATTTGTTGCGGATGATAATTATGAGAATATTGATGTATCTAGTAAATGAATGAAAAGATGTGTGAGTATGACTATATGTTGCAAAACAAGAAAATTGAGATGTTGAAATTTGAGAAATTATGATTGATGTGAAAATATAAAGAAGCCCATTGCTCTACTTGCGGACTAGAATCAGGAGAAATGACATGTCATTAAGGGGGAAAACGGTACCGTACTATACCTCAACCAATGTGGCTTAAGCTTGTGAGAGCGCCATTGGTCTGGGATGCTCAGTCAGTGTGGCTTAAGCTCAGAGAGCGCTACTGACTTGAGAAAGCTCTGATGAGCACATATAAATGAGGACAATGTGGCTTAAGCTTGTGAGAGCGCCTTTGATCCGGTTATTCATCTATGATGAAACTATACTCAATGAATGTGGCTTAAGCTTGTGAGAGCGCCATTGATTTGAGAAGCTCCTTTGAGCCAGATAGTGGACAGGGTGGCTTAAGCTTGGAGAGCGCCCCTGATCCATAACCCGTATCCAGTCAGTCCAAAAATTTAGAGTGATGTGGGTAAGATAATGAGGATATGTCAGAAAAATAAGTAAAGAAAAGAATAAGAAAATGATAATGATATGAGATTGAGATGTAATGATAAAGAGATTAATCGAGTAATTTACCGTCATAGATAAATTCAAATAACATTGTCTATATGAGCATGATATTTATACTTGTATGAAATAGGAATATGCTGATAGTCATGCATGCAAACAATTTAATGCACAAAATGATATTTGCTAATGCTTGTTGCATGATATAGTATATTGCCTTATTTATATGCACCACTAAGCTTAGAGCTTAGCGTGGAGTTTAATTTCCACGCCGATATAGAAAGGTAGTTGAAGGTGTTAGATAAAGTAAGCGGTGATCCCATTCAAGTAAAGCAGCTGAACCTTGAGAAAGTGGGTTACAAGTTTTGAAATTTTTGTATTTGGCTTTTATATTAAAGAACGTTAGAGTTTATAAAACTTACTTTTAAAGTTTGTTAAGAATTACTTTGATGTTAAAATTTCTATCTTATGTAAATAAATTATACCTGGTTTTTGTATATATATACATATATATACATGAGTGAAAATATATATATATATATAATAGCGATTTGAAGAAGTAAGGAAGATAGGCAGCAGCGTCCCCTTATTCGAGCACCCGTGCGGTTCGGATGAGGTGGTGCGACTGCTACATGATGTCTTATGTCAATATGCTTACTTTTAGTGTGTTGAATGAGATTCTTGGATAGGTTTATAACATTTTGTATTGTCACATCTGATAGGTATATGGTCCAAACTATGACCATAATCCTTAAGTTGTTGTTTCATCCAAAGGATTTGAGTACAACATCCTGCTGCCACATACTCTGCTTCAGTGGTAGAAAGAGCAACTGAAACTTGTTTCTTGCTAAGGAAGAACTTGAGCTCACCCATCATGCTCATTTCAAATTCCCTAGTCATAAACTTAGCAAATTCTTGGTAGAGCAATTCATTAGTAGACCCAAATATGATGTCATCAACATATAGGATATCATGCTTATGCTTTTTAATAAATAAAGTAGTGTCAACATTCCCTTTTGTAAAATTATTTTCTTAAGGCTTGTTTCAAACCATATAAAGCTTTTGAAAGTTTAAATACATGGTTAGGAAAATTATGGCTTTCAAAACCTGGTGGTTTTTCTACATAAACTTCTTCTTCTATAAAGCCATTTAAGAAAGCACATCGAACATCCATTTGAAAGAGTTTGAAATTCATATGGCATGCATATGCTAAAAGTATTCTTATGGCTTCTAATCTGGCAATAGAAGCATAGGTCTCATCATAATCTATTCCTTCTTCCCGATTATATCCATTTGCAACTAACTTAGCCTTATTCCTAGTTATTGAACCTTGTTCATCAAGTTTATTTCTAAATACCCATTTACTTCCAATGATTTGATGCTCCTTGGGTCTTGGAACTAAGGTCCATACCTTACTTCTCTCAAATTGGTTGAGTTCCTCTTGCATAGAAATCACCCAACTTTCATCATTAAGAGTCTCATCAATATTTTTACGCTCAATTTGAGAGACAAAGGAAATATTAGAATCTAAAGGTTTAAGATGAGATCTAGTACTTACTCCCTTTGCAGGATCACTAATGATTTGCTCCTTAGGGTGATCTTTTGTCAATCTCCATTCCTTTGGGAGCTCTTGCTTGTTTTCCTCTTAAGTTAGAGGTACAGAGTCATTTTGATGTGAATTTTCTTGATCATTTTCTTTTTTTCCATTTTCAAGATCATGTTTTTCCATTATACCTACAACATCATCAAGGACACTACCTTTCACAAGATCAAGATTACTAGATTCATAAAAAACAACATGCATAGATTCTTCAATAGCTTTTTACTTTTTATTAAATACTTTATAAGCTTTGCTAGTGGTGGAGTATCCTAAAAATATACCCTTATCATATTTAGAGGCAAATTTCCCAAGGTTGTCCTTAGTATTCAATATGAAACACTTGTATCCAAATACTTTAAAGTATGATATCATGGGCTTTCTTCCATTCCATAACTCAAAAGAAGTTTTTTTTAAGAGTGGTCTTTTGAAAACTCAATTTGAAATATAACATGCAGTATTTGTGGCTTCGGCCCAAAAGTAAGTTGGTAATCCATACTCATTGAGCATTTTTTGAGCCATTTCAATTAAAGTTTGATTTTTCCTTTCGATCACCCCATTTTGTTGAGGTGTCATAGGAGATGAAAAATTTTGTGAAATACCATGTTCTAAGCAAAAATTTTTAAAGTTTAAAATTTTTAAAGTTTTCATTTTCAAATTATTTGCCATGATCACTTCTTATTTTTTGAAATACGATATCCTTTTTCATTTTGACTTCTCTTAGAAAAGTTTTTGAAAGATTCAAAAGCATCACTCTTTTGAGCTAAGAAAATTACCCAAGTGAATCTAGAGTAGTCATAAACGATGAAAAAGGCATAGTGTTTAGCTCCTAAGCTTGCAACTCTAGTAGGTCCAAAAAGACCTAGATGCAAAAGTTGTAGAGGTTTTGAGGTACTAACAATGTTTCTGGATTTGAAGGATGACTTGTGTTGTTTTCCTCTTTGGCAAGATTCGCATGTCTTGTCTTTTTCAAATTTGACTTTTGGTAGTCCCTTTACCAGGTCTTCTTCGCCGAGGCTTTGAATTAAATCCATGTTTGCATGACCAAGCCTTCTATGCCACAGCTAAGATTCATCACTAGTACTCACAAGACACTTAGAGGAAAGGTTAGATATTTTATGCCTTGGCCATTAATAGAGGTTACAAGACATTCGTTAGAAGTAAAGATTACTTGGTTTCCCTTATCACATAATTGACTTACACTTAACAAGTTATGTTTCAAATCATCAACAAGTAAGACATCTTCAATAAAAGTAGTACCATTAATACCAATAGAGCCAATGCCAATTACCTTACCCTTAGCATTGTTTCCAAAGGTTACTTTACCACCACCGATAATTTTGATGTCATTGAATAGTTCTTTGTCTCTGGTCATATCC
This sequence comes from Triadica sebifera, assembly GCA_023653625.1. Taxonomy (NCBI): domain Eukaryota; kingdom Viridiplantae; phylum Streptophyta; class Magnoliopsida; order Malpighiales; family Euphorbiaceae; genus Triadica; species Triadica sebifera. The sequence goes on from CM042896.1 coordinate 39,841,264, forward strand.
CTTGAGCATCCACTATCTACTAGCCAAGCAATTTTATTTATTATGGACTTGAGGCATACCTATAAAATCACAATTCAAGTATTATTTTTAGGTACTCAAATGAGCTTGGGTCCTTGGGAGTTAACACATGAAGGTTCCCAATGAGCTTTCCTTATCCAACAATGTTTATTTATATGACCAAATTTCATACAATAATTACATTGTTTAGCTCTAAATATGTTTTTTGGTCTTACTATGCTTTTAACTACCATTTTCCTATTAGGTAGAGTTTGTGAGCAATAGCATGCACATGCATGATGACTTGGTGCTTTCCTAGGTGCATGTTTTTGATACATAAAAGCATGATTGGCCTTTTGAGGTTTCCTTCTTAGGCTTACCGATCCTTGATCATTCCTTTTATGCATAGAAGATTTAGTATATGTTGTGCACTTAGCCCTTGGGGCTGTTACTGCCAATGAGGAGATGTGGGGTTCACTTGACTTAACAAAAGTAGTCTTGTGAGATGAAGATGATGTTCCCTTAAATCCTAGACCATGTCTTATTAAAGGTGGTCTTTGAGACACAATGAGAGTATCTAAACTTTTCTTGCCCTTGTGAAATTTTGAAATGGAGTTTCTAAGTTCTTCAACTTCATTTTTCAAAATATTATTTTCTTTAAGCAAGGATTTAGTTGAAGGTCTTGAGCAGTACTCATTTAATGATTTTTGAAGAGATTCATTAGAAGATTTAAGCTTAAGATTCTCCTTTGTTTTTCAAACTAGAAATGTTATTTTTATAAGTATTGAATTTACTTCTATATTTTTCTAGTTCTAGATTCAATACTTCTATTAAGCTTTGCTTATCATCATTTTCACTATCACTATCATTATCACTACTATAATTATTGAATGAGTATGAGTAAAGTGATCCTACCTTATCCGAGACGTGATGCTCTATAGCCATGAAGATAGGTTGACCTCCTCACTTTCATTGTCATCTTTTCTCTTGAAGAGCTTTTGTCATCCCATGTGGCTATGTGACATTTCTCCCCATTGTCTTTTTGGTATTTGCTCTTGTCTTTCTTGAGTCTTGGACATTATGGTTTTATATGTCCCTTATTCTCACATTCACAGCACTTTACCTCCTCTTTACTCCTTTGAGAGTCATTTGAGGCTTGTTTGAGATTTCTTTGCTTTAATTTTTGAGAGTTTCCCATTCTCTTTTCAATTATTCTTTTCAGTCTTCTCAAGAGCATTGCTATGTCCTCATTTGCATCATCACTCTTTTTTTCATCATCTTCAATTTCTTCTTGAGATTTTAAAGTAGAGGCTCTTAGTGCTAGAGGCTTTCTTTTTCTTGCTCGGCTTCAAGCTCTCTATCTCTTTTTACTGCCATTTCATGTGTTAGAAGTTTGCCAATAAGCACATTGGTATTCATGATGCTCATGTCTTTGTTGGCTTCTTATATACCAACAACTTTGGAACCGTAATCTTTGAGAGGAAGACTTCTCAAAATTTTGTTGTTTACATCTTCCAAGCTCAAGTGTTTCCCAAGCTTTCTCATGCCATTTATGATGGCTAGAAGATGGTTTGTCATGTTGGTGATTGACTCATTGGATTTCATCTTGAAGAGTTTGTACTCTGAAGTGAGAAGTTGAATCTTCTTAGATTTAACTTGCTTTGTTCCTTCATAATAATTTTCCAATGTTTTCCACATGTTATATGAAGTTGGGCAGTGTTGTATTCTGCCACATTCTTCAATGGATAGTGAGCTTGAGAGAGTTGTCATTGCCTTTTTGTTTTTGAAATTTGTTATTCGTTGAGTCTCTGTCCAATCATCTCTTGATAGGATTTCTTCTTCACCATCAACTCCTCTTCTGGTTCATGGTGTCCTTTGTTTTCGAACAATATCCCAAACATCAATTCCTTCACTGTCGAGATATGTCTCCGTCTAAAACTTCCAATAAGCATAATTTGCTCCATCAAAGTAAGGCTTGAGACTTTGGAATCCTTCATTGGCCATTTCTTGATATTTGCTAGCACTTTTTAGGTTTTGATGCTAGACTAAGCTCTGATACCAATTGTTGCCCAGATAATGAACCAAGAAGGGGGGTTGAATTGGATATTAAAAATTCTTAACTTTTAAGTGTGGAATAAAAAGTTAAGTAGAATGGGGATAGGAAGATATCACACAAAAAATTTATAGAGGTTCGGGTATTAACAAACCCTACTCCTCTCCCCAATCTCAATTGGGAGTTTTGCTAACACAGTAAGTGTTACAATGGAGTTTTACAAGCTCACTCCTGACTATGGTGTTTCTTTCAATGGATCACACCTAACCCAGAAATCCCTTGTGTTTTAATGGCTCACACAATAAACCAATTACTTGTGTTTTAATGGCTCACACAAATAACCCTTACAAGTGTTCTACTCTTAACCCAATATACCCAAACTCACTCGAGTAGTAGATTACAAAGAGAAACACTTACAAATCTATAATGCTCCGAAATTATGAGCAAATAGATTTTTATAGAGAATTAAAGTTTTTTTGAAAGTAATTAATGCACAAATGGCTACAACAAGATTTTGATTCGAAGTAATTGCTATTCTCTTGTTCTGGATTCATAAATGACTTGCATTTATACTTCCTTAGCGAATTATAGCCGTTTGGAAACATTTAATGCGAAAATAGTCATTGCACTAACTCTTAATTTCGTGTCTGACATGTTTCTTTTTCCTCATTTACGGTCGTAAATATTTGTGTCAGGGTCGTGAATGTTCTTCCAAGCCGTGGTCCACGTGGTGTGTAATATCCAGTGATTTAGGCCCTGATTGCGCGTGACTGTAGTAGGGTCCACTGATTCAATCGTAGTCTAAATTTGAACCCATAAAAAAATGACTAATAATAAGGAAAAATAATTAAGGGTATTATTATTTGGGAATTAAAAAGATTAGGGGTAGAATTAGAAAAAAATAAAATTTTCTATGGACAAAATTGGTATTATGGAGATTGTTTGGGGAAAAAGTGTGAATATGGAAGAAGATGTGGTAAAATGGAATTTTTCAAAGTTTAATTATTAATCAAGATTAATTAATTTAATGAACCAATAAGAATTAAGATTAATGTTAATTAGTGGGACCCACTTCTTAATTTAGGTATAAAAGTCAAAAAGGAAGACAAATTCTACATTCTTCCATAAGCCATTTTCTTCTTCCTTTTCCCCACCCTTTTTCCGTCCACTTTAGTCCCTCCATAAGCCACCATTTTTCTGTAAATTAAGCTTGATAAAGTGAGGAAATAAATTAGTTTTGAGAGAGGAAAAATCAGAATTTAAGAGTTCTTACTACAAAGGTACCAAAGGAGCAAGAAAGAAGGAGGAAAGAAGAAGAGAAAGGGAGAAGAATTTGGGGCAGATTCGACCAGCCCTATAACTCCATTAAGGTGAGTTTATTCTTCTTAAATTTAACCTTTTTCCTTCTATTTGAGACCCATGATGATGATAGATGTGATTAGGTTTGATAGATTTAGGTTTGGTTGCAAGATAGAACTTAGAAAATTAAGTTTGTGTTTAGTTGATGAAGCTGTAATTAGACTTTGAATTGATGATATTTGATGGTAGATAATTGTTTTATTGCTTAAAAACTAAAGAAAATATGATGTTAATGGATGAATAAGGGGCTTCCATAATTAAAGAAATTTAGGGGAAATAGAAATTTATATGGAAACACCACAATTGGTGATTGAGTAATTGTGAATTGAAGAAAATGAATTGGGACCTAGGATATGGTTTTTGGGCAGCCATGACATAAGAAGAAGGAAGTTTAACCTTAGTACATTTTAGCTCAATTAAGGTGTAAAATATATTAGGAGCATTAGAATATTATGTAGACATGAAAAGCATTGGAATTGGATATTGGAATTGAGATGTGGTATGGTTGTGTAGCAAAAGAAGTGAACAAGTGAGAGGCCCTCAAGAGGGTGACAAAGGCAAGGAGAAAGCTAGTCAATAAGGTAAGAAAAAGAAGGATTAAGGAAAGAGCCAAGAATTATTAGGTATGTGCTTCATTGATAAAAATTTTGCATGTTGTTAAAATGTATGGAATTGTATATTAATGTTTGTTATGTTTGTGTTTTTGAGATGTTATGTGATTTGCTGTGACTTTGGATATTTTATATGGAAATGGGACCAAATGATGTGAAATAATTGAGACATATGAATGTAGTTGTAATTCTGGAAATTTTAGTATTAAAATGAATGCAAATGATGAATGTGGTTGAAATATGGATTGATGCCAATTGATGGCTCGGGTACAGAATTCCAGGAACAGCTCTGTCTATTTTGATGATAACTTGAGTTATGGAACTCCTTTTTGTATGTTATTTGTTGTAAATGAAAGCTAGGACATAGGGCTTTTAGTTTTATTTAGACTACAACACCTAATTATGTCTAGATTTTCCCAGAAAAATGTATGAAGTTTAAACCTAGAATCTATCCAGAAATTTCTGGGCAGAAAGTTTTGTGATGATGCAGTAGTTAATTGATCATATATACAGATCATAAGAGCCTCAAATATCTGCCCACACAAAAGGAGTTGAACTTAAGGAAAAGACGCTAGTTGGAGTTAATCAAGGATTATAATTGCATTATTGACTATCAGCCAGGCAAAGCCAATGTAGTAGTCGATGCCTTAAGTAGAAAAACACTAGCAGGTATAGTTTAAAATTTTCTCAATTATAATATAATATATAGAAATTAATAATGAATTAATATTAGATTCATAATTTATTTTGGCAGAGTTACGGGTCCAACCTACCTTAAGGCAACAACTGAGAGAAGCTCAGAGGCAAGATCAGAAATTGATGATAATTGCTGAGGCAGTTAAAAAGGGGGAGAGACCTGAATTTTAGGTTGAAGATGATGGAAGCATAAGTTACAAAGGAAGATTGTGCGTGCCAAATGACAACGGATTAAAGCAAATAATTCTAAAAAAGACACATAATACAACTTATTTCATGCATCCAGGGAGCAATAAAATGTATCAAGACCTGAAGACTCATTATTGGTGGCCATGAATGAAGAAAGATATCGTGGAATACACTACAAGATGCTTGACATGCCAACAGGTGAAAGCAGAGCACCAGGTACCTTCTGGATTGTTGCAACCTATTGCTATCCCAGAATGGAAGTGAGAAAGGATTAAAATGGATTTTGTATCCGGTTTGCCTTTGACCCAAAAGAAGCATGATTCAGTATGGGTGATGTTGACAAACTCACCAAATCGGCTCACTTTCTGCCAGTTCGAATGGATTATTCATTGAGCTGGTTAGCAGAATTATATATTAATGAGATAATCCGACTGCATGGGGTGCCAGTATCTATTATTTCTGATCGAGATCCACGGTTCACATCAAAATTTTGGAAAAGTCTACAGCAAGCATTGGGGACTCGACTTGCTTTTAGTACAACATTTCACCCACAAACAGATGGGCAGTCTGAACGAGTTATTCAATTGTTGGAAGATGTGCTGAGAATCTGTGTAATTGATTTTGAGGGTAGCTGGGATAAAAATTTACCATTGATGGAATTTGCATACAACAATAGCTATCAAGCTAGTCTCGGCATGTCACCATTGAAGCTCTATATGGAAAGAGATGTAGAACAATGCTATGTTGGACAGAACTTAGTGAAAAGAAATTAATGGGGCCAGAATTAGTGCAGCAGACAGAGGAGAAGGTGAAATTAATTCAAGATCGGTTAAAAGCTGCAACTGATCGACAAAAATCCTATGCCAATTTGAAAAGGAAGGACATTGAGTATGCTATCGGAGACAAGGTATTTTTGAAAGTCTCACCTTGGAAAAAAGTACTTTGTTTTGGTAAAAAGGGAAAACTGAGTCCTAAATTTATTGGACCAAACGAAATACTTGAACGTGTGGGTCCAGTGGCTTACAGGTTAGCCTTACCACCAAAATTAGATAAGATCCACAATGTGTTTCATGTTTCCAAGTTAAGGAGATACAGATCGGATCCGACACATGTAATACTTATGGAATCAATAGAGGTACAACCAAACTTGACATACGCAGAAGAGCCAGTGGAAATCATAACTCGAGAAGTCAAGGAACTACAGAACAAAAAAGTACCATTGGTAAAGGTCCTATGGCGCAATCATGCAATAGAAGAAGCCACCTTGGAGACTAAAGAAATGATGAGAGCTCAATATCCTCAGCTATTCAGCACCACCTAATCAAGTAAATTTCGAGGACGAAATTTTCTTAAGGGGGAGAGAATTGTAACATCCAGTGATTTAGGCCCCGATTGCGCGTGACCGTAGTGGGGTCCACTGATTCAATCGGAGTCTAAATTTGAACCCATAAAAAACTGACTAATAATAAGGGAAAATAGTTAAGGGTATTATTATATGGGATTTAAAAAGATTAGGGGTAGAATTAGAAAAATATAAAATTTTCTATGGACAAAATTGGTATTATGGAGATTGTTTGGGGAAAAAGTGTGAATATGGAGGAAGATGTGGTAAAAATGGAATTTGTCAAAGTTTAATTATTAATCAAGATTAATTAACTTAATGAACCAATAAGAATTAAGATTAATTTTAATTAGTGGGACCCACTTCTTAATTTAGGTATAAAAGTTAAAAAGGAAGACAAATTCTACATTCTTCCATAAGCCATTTTCTTCTTCCTTTTCCCCACCCTTTTGCCATCCAATTTAGTCCCTCCATAAGCCACCATTTTTCTGTAAATTAAGCTTGATAAAGTGAGGAAATAAATTAGTTTTGAGAGAGGAAAAATCAGAATTTAAGAGTTCTTACTACAAAGGTACCAAAGGAGCAAGAAGGAAGGAGGAAAGAAGAAGAGAAAGGGAGAATAATTTGGGGCAGATTCGACCAGCCCTATAACTCCATTAAGGTGAGTTTATTATTCTTAAATTTAACCTTTTTCCTTCTATTTGAGACCCATGATGATGATAGATGTGATTAGGTTTGATAGATTTAGGTTTGGTTGCAAGATAGAACTTAGAAAATTAAGTTTGTGTTTAGTTGATGAAGCTGTAATTAGACTTTGAATTGATGATATTTGATGTTAGATAATTGTTTTATTGCTTACAAACTAAAGAAAATATGATGTTAATGGATGAATAAGGGGCTGCCATAATTAAAGAAATTTAGGGGAAATAGAAATTTATATGGAAACACCACAATTGGTGATTGAGTAATTGTGAATTGAAGAAAATGAATTGGGACCTAGGATATGGTTTTTGGGCAGCCATGACATAAGAAGAAGGAAGTTTAACCTTAGTACATTATAGCTCAATTAAGGTGTAAAACATATTAGGAGCATTAGAATATTATGTAGACATGAAAAACATTGGAATTGGATATTGGAATTGAGATGTGGTATGGTTGTGTAGGAAAAAGAAGTGAACAAGTGAGAGGCCCTCAAGAGGGTGACAAAGACAAGGAGAAAGCTAGTCAATAAGGGAAGAAAAAGAAGGATTAAGGAAAGAGTCAAGGCTGATTAGGTATGTGTTTCATTGATAAAAATTTTGCATGTTGTTAAAATGTATGGAATTGTATATTAATTTTTGTTATGTTTGTGTTTTTGAGATGTTATGTGATTTGTTGTGACTTTTGATATTTTATATGGAAATGTGACCAAATGGTGTGAAATAATTGAGACATATGAATGTATTTGTAATTCTGGAAATTTTAGTATTAAAATGAATGCAAATGATGAATGTGGTTGAAATATGGATTGATGCCAATTGATGGCTCGGGTACAGAATTCCAGGAACAGCTCTGTCTATTTTGATGATAACTTGAGTTATGGAACTCCTTTTTGTATGTTCTTTGTTGTAAATGAAAGCTAGGACACAGTGCTTTTAGTTTTATTTAGACTACAACACCTAATTATGTCTAGATTTTCCCAGAAAAATGTATGAAGTTTAAACCTAGAATCTATCCAGAAAATTCTGGGCAGAAAGTTTTGTGATGATGCAGTAGTTAATTGATCATAACTTTTGATAGAAAATTGTGATTTATGTGCTTTTTGATGCATCTGAAATCTAAAACAATAAAATAAAAATTGTTAGAAGGTCATAACTCTAAATTCTAATTATAAATGAGCTAAAAATGAAGCCCAAAAACAGGTTTGAAATCTGCCATAGGTATAAAACGTGAAATGTTGGACTTATGCATGTGGTATGTTAATTATATGTAATAATTAATGCAAATATTTACTTTGATGATAATTATAAATGTTTAACAAATTATTTATGTATGAGATTTTATTGTAATAATAATGAGAATATAGAACAAAAATAAACAAACATACTTATGATAATTGAAAATATTGTGAATTAATATAAAATTTGTTAAGCCCAAAAGCACCTAGTCTAGAACTAGAATAGGGAATAGTTTGGCATGCCAATCAGGGGATTTTAGGCACCCGGTGCCAAATATGAAAGCCAGTAATGGCAATATAACAAAAGGCGGTAATGACATTATTATAAAAGTGCTCGGCGCTATATTATGAAAGCCGGGAATGACAACCCCGTTATTCCTATTATATAGTTCGGTTATAGGTGTTATGGGCACAAGAAAATAATAATAATACTAATATTGAAGTTTGTGATTTTGATAAATGTTACATGAATTAAATTTGTTACTATTACATGTTGAATGAAATTTATTTGATTTTATATAAATTTTGATTTTATGCCTTATTTATTAAATGGTTAATTAATGTGTGAAAAAAATATATATGAATGTAAAATTTTTATCATTGAAGCACCACTAAGCTAGTAGCTTAGCGCGGGTGGTTTCCTCTCGCACAAGTTAGAAGGGTAGCCGTAAATCTTAGAATTGTCAGAAGAAGAAGGGTACCTGGAGGGAAGCAGCAAAAAGTTTTGGGTTTTCCTTTTTGTTATATTTTGTTAAAAATTGTGTAAATTAAATTATCGTTTTTATTTCATATAATGTGTATTAAATATGTGAATTGCAATGTAATAGAACATAGTTTGGATGTAAATTACTGTATTTTATAAATAAATGAAATTTTGAATATTTATATTTGCAAGAATTTTTTATTTTAGTGTCTGCAATATTTTCGTAAAAAAAAAATATTTATGCTTCATTTCATTGAATTTACAAAACAGTTAGATGGGTAATGCTCGCTTACCTTGCTAAACTATAGTGGGGTAAGGGGGTGTTACATGGTGACTCTGACTGTTAAACATTCTAGATGGAATTGAAGTGTTTGATCACGGGAGTGATTTTATTCTTCCACGGGAGTGAATATCCTTCGAAGCCACGGTCTAAGTGGTGACTCTGGCCGTGAAGCTCTCTGGAGGAATTTGACATATTTTCTCACGGGCGTGACTGATATGATCATTTATGGTTGTTATGATTCTTCATGGCCGTGAACTTTAAATGTTGGATAGTTGGCACTAAGCTACATCACGGGCATGACAAAAACAGTCGCGAGCGCGAACATGCTATTTCTTCATTTTTTTAACTTTCAAAGTTAGTCTTCAATTCTTGCATCATATTCCATACCCTGTTCAATAAACTTAGAACATAAGTATGTTAAATACATTATTGCTATTTTATTTGTTAGCATCAAAATGATAGAAATACCCCTCAAGGTACAACAGATATCCATTGCCATAGATCGATGACTTATTTGACTATTTAAAAGGTGCAAGAGTATTTTCCAAAATAGATTTGAGGTCTAGATATCTTCAGTTTAAAGTCAACAGTAGTGATATGCCTAAGATAGCTTTTAGGACTCAGTACGACCACTACGAGTTCTTATTCATGCCTTTCAGATTAATGAATGTACCTACAACATTCATAGATCTGATGAATCAGTTCTTTAGACCTTACTTAGATCAATTTATTGTAGTTTTTATAGACAACATTTTGGTATACTCCAGAGATCGAGAGTAGCATGATCAACATTTATGGATTGTGCTTCAGATTTTGAGGGAGAATAAATTGTATGCGAAGCTATCAAAGTTGAATTCTGGCTTAAAAAAGTTGGTTTTCTAGGCCATGTTGTGTCGGCTTATGGGATCAGAGTTGACCCTAGTAAGATAGAAGCTATTCTTAACTGGAAACTGCCTTGAAATGTGATTGACGTAAGGAATTTTCTTAGATTAACAGGTTATTATCGATGCTTTGTAAAGGGTTGTTCATTGATAGCTACTCCCATGGCTTAGTTACTTCAAAAAAATGTGAAGTTTGAGTGGACAGACAGGTGTCAGCCTAGTTTGACTAGTTAAAGGAAATATTGATAGAGGCACTAGTTTTGATGCAACCCACTTTCGAAAATGAATTTGTGGTATACATTGATGCTTATTTAAACAATTTAGGCTAAGTACTGATGCAAAAGGGTAAGGTAGTTGCTTATGCCTCCAAACAGTTGAAGCCATATGAACGAAACTATCTGATCCATGATTTGGAGTTAGCAGCAATTGTATTTGTTTTGAAGATCTGGCAACATTATCTATATGGAGAGAGGTGTTATATCCTTGGATTGTAGAGCTCCACATCTAACCTACATTGTTGCAAAGAATTAAAGAAGCTCAAAAACAAGATCCTAGGCTCATAACAATTGGTGAAGCTCTATCTAAGGGGAAGAGACTAGTGTATGCAATCGAGGAAGATGGTAGTATTCACTGCAAGGGCAGATTATGTGTGCCTAATATGCTAGAGCTAAAGAAAGAAATTCTTAAGGAATCACTTGAGACAATTTATACTATGCATTCTGGCAGTAACAAGATGTATCAAGATCTGAAGTCTTACTATTGGTGGCTGGGTATGAAGAAAGATATCACATAATTTACTACTAGATGCTTGATATGTTAGCAAGTGAAAGCAAAACACCAGCTGCCATCAGAATTGTTACAATCTATCTCCATAATATAGTGGAAATGAGAAATAGTCACTATGGACTTTGTATCGGGGTTACCATTGACTCATAATAGGCATGACATGATATGGGTTATTGTGGATAGGTTGACTAAGTCTACACACTTTTTGCTAGTCAGGATGGACTATTCCTTAGATCGGTTGGCAAAATTTTAAGTTTAGGAGATAGTCCAGCTTCATGGAGTGCCATTGTCTATCATTTTAAGTAGAGATCCCCGATTCACCTCACAGTTTTGAAAATCTACAAGGATCTTTGGTACCCAACTCCACTTCAGCACAACATTCCATCTTCAGATAGATGGATAATTTGAGTGGGTAATCCAATTGCTAAAGGATATGCTTGAGAGCTGTGTGATCGAGTTTACAGGAAGTTGGGACAAATACTTGTCTCTCATGGAGTTCACATATAATAATAGTTATCAGGCAAGTATCGGTATGGCTCCATATGAAGCATTATATGGTATGAAATGTAGATCTCCGGTTTGTTGGACCAAACTCAGTAAACGAATGATATTGGGACTTGATTTGGTTTAGCAGACAGAGGAGAAGATTAAAGTGATTAAGGAAAGACTCAAGGCAGTCTTCGACATGTATAAGTCTTATGAGGATTTGACACGCAGAGACATCAAGTACAAGGTTGGTGATAAGGTATTCCTAAGAGTATCTCATTAGAAAAAGATTATGCGGTTTGGAAGAAAAGGCAACCTTAGTCCCAGATTTATTGGGCCTTTTGAGGTGACAGAGCGAGTGGGATTAGTAGTCTATAGGTTGACTTTACCTTCTGAGCTGGAGAAGATTCATAATGTGTTTCATGTATCGATGCTTAGAAGGTATAGATCGGATCCGTCCCATTTCATTCGATTAGAAAAAGTTGAGGTGCAACCAAATTTATCTTATGAGAGGAACCTATATCTATTCTGGCACGGGAAGTGAAACAACTATGAAATAAGCAAGTACATCTAGTAAAATTCCTCTAGGAGAGACACTCAGTCAAGGAGGCAACATGGGAAAGCGAAAATATCATAAACAGTCAACATCCGCAGCTTAGGGAAGATTAATTCAATTAATCAATTGTTGCAATTTTGTGCTTGGCACACAAATCGAGGCAAAAATATCATATTTGAATATGTGATTTTTTTTCCAATGATGAAAATGTGATTTAAGCATTTCAAAATGTAGCAAATATTATTTTAAGGCAATAGGTGGAGTTATAAGATGAGATTTTAAGGTTTAGGGTCCAAATGATGAAAATACAGTTTCTAGTGCAGGTTTATAGTCCGATTTTCTGATTAATAGTTAGATAGATGTGTTTATGATCACAAAGGTGTCGATGTGATAACAAAGATGTCGATGTGATCGCAATTGAATTATAAGATTTTTAAAACTGATCATTTATAAATTGGACTGCAAATGAATTTTTACAGGCATGATTTATAAAAATGACTAAATCACAAAAATATAATTTTTGTACCAAAGATTGTTATATAAAATCGAGAAGACCATTTCGAATAGAAAATTATTCTGAGGATATTAGCATATTCAATTTGAGGAGATAAAATCATTTGGGTTATGGAATTTAAGAAAATAAATTTATTCAAGGATTAAATTGAAAAATTGAAAAGTTTGGTGGAAAAAGTCTAAAGTCAAAGTTTCTTTTGAATTAATTTGGATAAAAGCCAAAATATCTTCTTGATTAATTTTAATTGACCAATATGAGCTTAGATTAAGCTTAATTAAGATTAATTAAGAATTAATCAAGTATAAAAATCAAAGAAAAACAAAAAAAATGAATAACGTCATAAAAAAAATCTACCTTCTTCCCTACACCCTTCCATGGCCGAATCTCTCGCTTTCCATTCTCTTGATTTTCTTTCATTTTATCTCCTTAAATTAACAATATACAAGCATTAAAGAGCAAAGATTTAAGTGAAAAAAGGGAAATAAAATTATTTGGAGGTAAAATAATTTGGCAAAAATTCCAACAAAATTTGAGGTGTGATTTTCATTATTTTTCTTTCAAAATTTCATGAATCTAAGTTGATTTGAATAATTGTTGTAAGTTGATTTTAAGTTTGATAATGATTTGGAGTTGAATTAAAGTTATGGAAAAATGAGGATTTTTTAGGAAAATTATGAAAAAATTAGAAAAAAATAGGAAATGAGTAGAATAAGACTTGAGGATGATAAATATGGTGAAATTTTGATTAAAATAATTTTTAGGAATTTTTGAAGAATTTTTAGGAATTTCCCATATTTATGCCAAATATTTGAAATTTTATTTTTGAACGATTTGTGCCTTAAATTAATGAAAATAGAGTCAAATGGAGTATTTGGAAATGAAAACTAATTTTTGGAATATAAGAAAAATTTTAATAGGAATTTTGGTGAATTTTTGGATTTTTGGCATAATTACTGAAAATTTATTGGAAATTATTTAATACAATTTTAGTGAAATTGGTGATAAAAAATGGAAGATAATGGGTCAATGTATTTCTAGAATTTTTGTTCGAATTTTTAGATATTTATTGAATGAATAGAAATTTTTGAGTTGGAAAATAAAAATGTGAAGGAAAAAGTAAGTAAATTGCTGAGAAAAATTAGAAAAGAATAAAAAATTTTAATTAATTTTGAAATTTTGCATTAGTAGTGTATAGCGTGAAATAAGACAGGTAGAAACACATCTATAAACGTGAGAGTCGAGAAAATTAAAAGGGTAGTCTAATTTTTATTTAAATTTAGTAATTTTTATTGGCTCGGTAATCAATTAGGAATTAATGGATTCAGTACACCATCAGGGACAAGCACTAAGACTAGATAAATAGAATGAGCCGACAGCCTCCGACAGCCTCTGGCAGAGTTTAATAGAGGTCTATGCATTAATTTATAATATATACCAATTGCAATTTAAATTGATTTTTATATATTTTTTGGCATGAAATTGATTTGCATTTTAGAAAAATATTTATATATAACATTTATAAAAATATTAAATGTTTAAAAAGTTCATGGAAATATATTTTATTATTAAATTAAAATGTTTTCGTAAAGAAATTGTATTAGTATGAAATAAATACGTTAATATGAGATTTTAATGAAATAAATTTATTTTTCTCCATGTAGTGAATTTTTATGCTAATAAATAATTATATGCAAAATTGATAATGATTATATCTATAAAAATTTTAGTAAGATAAAAATTTTAATATTTTATATATATTGATAAACTCATATATTAACCTAGACAGTAAGCTAGGTAATTGTTGGCATGCCAATAGGGTAGACACTTCATGACATGTGGTTATCTTAAATCATGCATATTATTTAACTACTTATTTTATGATTATCTTGAATCGAGACTAATCTTGTAGTTATCTTGGATCAGATTATATTATTCGGAGTTATGTGATTATTTTTAACCCTAGTCCTGTAGTTATCTTGAATCCTAAAATTTTTATCTTTTGATGGTACCCCTTGTTTCTCGAGGGGTAAGTATATGGTCTATTAATATAAGGGTTGCATAAATTTTTTATTTTAAATAATGATTAGAATTTTTATTGCATTTATTATATATTTGTGGTTTTAATACCAATGGCTTTAGTTTCAGAAGATTTTATTTAATGATTTGTATCTACTATTTTGTATAAGTAAATAATTTATTAATGGTTTTGATACATGAAATTTTTTTTTAGAATTTTGTAAATTTTAAATTATATATTTTCATTTAAAGTGATTTTTATTATAAGTTTTTGTATCACTAAGTTTTATACTCAGCGTAGATTTTAGTAGAGCTAACAGTGATATATTTATATAAAAAAGTCACCGCTGGTATCAGTAGATCCCACCTATAAAGCCAAACAACAGTGGTAGTCACCCTGTAAGGGTGGGTTTTTACTATATATGTATTTTATATATTTCGCTTGATGTATTTTCATATATATATATATATATATATATTATTTGTATGAGCATGTAAATTAAGATCATGGTATAAGAATAGTGAGAAAATGAAATTTTATCTTATTTTTTTAATGTTATATATTATTTTATTAAGTTATATTCATACCAATATACATATATATTTATATAAGCTTTAATAATGTATTATTTCAAATACATATTTTGTAGCATTCCTTATCTAATCGTGTACGATAGTGTATATGGGTGGATAAAAGATGTTATATACATATAGTAGCAAAAATTTAAATCTAAAACCCATGGAATGCTCTATGCAATTTAAAATCAGATTGAACCATTCAATGGAAGAAGTTGATTACCTTATTTACAATTATTATTCTTCCAAGTTTATAAGCCTTTCATTTAAGTTAGGTTCTTAAAAACTAAAACAATCTAAAGGTTGGATTGCCTCTAATAGTAGTCAATGTGAAAGAACGAATAAAACAACTACAAGGGAGATGGGGTGTCAAAGCATCAAGGTGCTAGCAATGATGTTTCAACTTGAAAGAAAAGAAGATAGAATAACTTTTATTTCTCAAGTTGTCAGCCACAAATTTGGCCCTTAAAATTTATAATTAGGGATGGACATAGGTAACCCATGCATTTGAGTTTTATTCGTAATAGAAAATCTAAAATCCCACAAGTGGCTACCACAACTGTCATGCCTGTTAGCATCTTACCATGATCATGACTTTCATGTTGTCCCGCCCTTGCCAACCCTTGTCATGGCCATGACACATGATGCCACAACTACTGTTGCATGTGTGCCATGACTGGTGCACGCGCAATGTGCAACACATCATTCACTCATGTGAATGTGCTTAGCCCAAATATTTATCTCATGTTTTGGATCTAGTCCAAGGCACATTTCACATTTGCTTCATTCCTTCTATATGTGTGACCCATTAGGTTTTCAATTATATTGGCAACTCAAATCATCATACGATTTTAAACATATCATGAGCAGTATCTAATAATACATCATGACCACCCAAATAACTAGAAAGTAAGTGGTCTAACTGTAAACACTTTCGTAGAAAATTACTATGCAATTCATCTTTTTACCACAATATACCTAATTTGGTTCAGAGTATGGACTGTGTGTCAACTCCTACTAGACTGACTATGTCACATCTAGTCCAAATGATATTAGTTCTTATATATGAGACTCATTACTCTATTAGACATGTCCTTGAAGACCTTATTCAAAACTTGTCCATCTCAGCCAAAAATTTCTGAGTAATGATTTCTATAAATAGGTTATAGGTATACTCTCATTCTATCAGGAATGGTGAATCTTTTATTAACTACTCAACTATCTTTGAATACCTCATACTATATGCAGTCACCACCTTATGAGTAACCTTTGAAAGGCAACAAGAAATAGAGTGAAAGGTATGTTTCAGTATCCAAGATAACATTGAGCATCTCAAGTCTAAGGTTACTTGCCCCATTACTATGATGAGACTATCAATGACATTGAATAAATATCCATATGACTGTCTCATAGCAAGTCATCCAATATACTTGGCTACTCTAGCAAGCATCCACATGTTAACTCCAAATGTCTCATGTCTTCAGTTTATGAGATCAGCTGTTTGACCTAGTCAAAAAATATAACATGTGCTAATCTATCTAGATTTAATTAAATCTAGTTGACCATACTTTGATTGAACTATGAAAAATAGCAAACGACATCTAAAAATTTATTTTAAGACATGAATAGACTCTAAATAATATTTATGCTTATTTGACGGCGAAAAAATAATTTTACGGTAACACCAAAAATTTATTAATCAGTCCGGTTTGAGTGAGCAGGATAAGAAATAGACTTCGATTGATTTAAAAAAATTTATGTGGGCATATATAAATATTTTATGAATTATGGAATCAAATTTGGGTGAAATTGAGCTTAGAAAGTGAGAGAAATAATTTAGAATTGCTAAATGGGCCTTAATTTCACAAATGGGCCAATGGGGTTGGATCATTTGTTTTGGCCAAAGCCCAACCCATTCCAGCCACCTATATAAGCTCAAAATATCAGAATTCTTTATAGAATTCAGCATCTTCTTTAGCCCTCTCATGCTTCTCCCTTGGCCAAACGAGTTTCTCCATTTTCTCCACCAAATTTCCCTCATTTTCTCTAACTCTTACACCAAAATCAAGCACCCTAATATAATTTCAGTCTCTCTAGTAGCTAGTAGAAGTCTTTAATGTTTGTTTGGAAGGGTAGAGTGGAAGAAAATCAATGGAGATAAGTTTAGATATAAATTGGAGGTAAGTGAAATTTAGAGTTTTAAATTGGTTTAATGATTCAAATAGGTAGTTTAAGGTATGTAGATGATAATTATAAAGTTTAAATGAGTTAGAAAAGCAAAATAATGGTGGATTAATGAAGGGTGAATTTCGGCCACAGTAGGTTCAAGAGGAAGTGAAGATGCTTCCAAGGAAAAGGCTAAGGAAAATGAAGCCTAGGAAGGTCAAAGGAAGAAAATAAGGTTAGTGATTTTAAAATCTACCAATTTCCATTGTTAAAGCATGAATTAGGGTTATGAAAATTAAGAATTTTGTGTGTTTTGCATGAATTTGATAATTAATGCTTAAAACGTGATTAAAAGATTATAAAAAGTAAATTAGAATGGTTAATTTCAATTAATTAGTGGAAATTGGAAAATATGACTCTATTATGTGAAAAATGCATATTAAGGTATAAATATATTTTAGTGTAATATTATGATACATATGGAATAATGAATGTATAAATTAGTGAAATGAATAATTAGAAGGTGAAAGAAAAATTTTAATGATGAAAATCTAGTGTAGGCCGAAATATGAATAAAAGGAAATTATTATTTTTGTTGCTAATTAAATGAAAATTAAGTCATAAAATGCAAGAAAAAAATATTGAATATTTTTATAATTGTTGATTATTTTATGCATGAAATGAAAATAATGATTAAAGTGTGTTTAGTGAGCTTAATGACTTGATTGATTATTCATAATGAAATATTGATATAGTAGAATGGAAAATGTGAAAATATTATGGTAGTGATAAAATTATTATGAATGAATAAAAATTTAAGTAATTATTAATGTAAAAATAATTGAGTTTATGAATTTAATGGAAATTGGAGTAAAGGAATAAGATTCTGCCATTAGTTATTTTTCTGATGGTTAAATTTAGCTTAGGATATAATTGGCTAGCCATAGGGATACCATTACCGCAGTGCGGGTCATGGCGACTCGCTTATGTAGGCCAATAACGGTCTACTTCAATGATAGTGATTCAGTAATCAATGTACAATGCAATACTCAGGTGATCCTTTGGGATTATTTTTCAATGTAATGGACTTTTGGGGTCCACGTTCCATGTATCTGGTTCGAAGATTTTCTATCGGATTGAAACTAGGGGCAAATGTGAATTAAAGTAGTAGAAATATGGTAAAAATGAAATAAGTGAAAAATATGAGAAAAATGATAAATGTAAAAAATATTATAAAAATAATATAAGTAATAAAAATGATAAATATGACAAAAGTAATAAAGATGATAAAAATAGTATAATTGTAAAAATGATAAATGTGACAAATGTGAATAAAATGATAAAGGTAGTAAATGTGAATAAAATGATAAAAGTAGCACAATATGATAAATATGAAAAATATGAGAAAAATAATAAAAGTGAAAATATGAGAAAAATAATAAATGTGAAAAATATCATAAAAATGATAAATGTGAAAAATATGATAAAAATGAATAAAGTGAAAAATAAGATAAAAATAATAAAAATGATAAAAATGATATAAGTGATAAAAATGATAAAAATGATAAAAGTGTTAAATATGATAAAAATTATATAATAATAATAATGAAAAAGTGGTAAATATGACAAAAAGGGTAAAATTATAAAATGAAATATAAGTTGAAGAAAAATGTTAAATTTTGTAGATAAAAAGAAAATAATATATATATATATATATATATATATATATATAGTTAGTGGCAAAAGTATAAATAAATGTAAATGAGTAACATGATTGTAAATAAATGAAAATTTAGGAACCAAAGTGAAATTTGTAGCTAATTAAATAGAAGATTGAAAAAAAGAAAGAAAAGAAGAGTTAATTAAAGAGGTAAGGTGAAAATGGACTAAATTGAAAGAGATTGAAAGTTCAGAAAAAATACTATAAGATTAATTGAGAAAACTTGTTAAATTTAATGAAGATATTAAATAGTGAATTAAGAGTAAAGAATATTAACTCATTGATAAAAAGAATAATAAATATATTATAGAGAAAATTTGAATAGTGTAGTAAATATAATATTGTATGTATGAATGCATGAAAATATAAGTCAATGGAAATTCTTAAATTGGTAATCACCATTGGGCATTTTAATGCTCAGCACTATTTGACTGTGTGCAGGTTGTAGCGGGAAAGACACGGGAACAAGCATACAAATTTTGAGGTCTGACTGAAGATCATAATAATACTAGGTTATTATATAGAATGACATGTATGGATATGTATGGATATGGAATTGTAGGAATGAAATGTCGTACATATTTTTATAAAGAGTATTTGTGAGTTATTTTATGTGTAAAGAATGTAATGTCAAAATTGTGGTTGAATGAAGAATATTTTATATTATATTTGTATTGTTGTACCCAAAAATGGATTGTGAATTGTTTGCATTGCAGGTGAGGTATTTAATATATAGCCGTTATGTTGCTGAAATTTTTGGAAAAATAAAAAAGATTAATTAAGTGTTAATAATATTATGGTCATTAAATTAAATTAAGAAAATTTTTTTTGGCACACATTAACTATAATCATATTAACCCACGTAACGTACGTATAGAATGATTGTTATAAGGGTGTCACATTACTGATATCTAGTTGTAACACTCAGAGCATGTGATACATTGGGTCTAGTACATAACATAGCATACATGATAGATCCAATAGCCGAAGCATATGAAATCCTACTCATGCGCACTTGTTCGTCATGTGTCTTTAGACATATGGATTTAAAGAGGGTAATCCCATAAGTTATAGGAATAAATTCTCTATTGGACTGTTCCATGCTAAACCTCTTTAGCATCTTATCTATGTATGTAGACTGAGAAAGACCAAGTAACCTATTAGATCTATCTCTATAGATCTTAATTCCCAGTGTATAGGTCCCTTATCTTAGGTCTTTCATGGAAAAATTCTCATTGCCTTAATATATTTATAAGGGTTTTTCTTTAGTTTTGTCTTATCATGGTTGTTTGATATGCATAATATATCAATTCATCACATCCTGATATATAATATAATTACACTAACTATATGGTCATGATTATGGACATATCTAACATCAATCCTTCAAGGTCGCGTGTCATCTGCCTCAAATTCAACCTCTTTAGCATCCAATGATCAGTGTAGATGTAGCACATTTTCCCATAGAAATAATGACACCAAATCTTCACAGCAAAAACAATGGCCACCAACTCTAGATTGTGTGTCGGCTAGTTATACTTATGAGGATTCAACTATCTAGATGCATAGGCGATAACCTTCCCCTCTTGCATCAAAATGCAACCCAATTTATTATGAGAAGCATCACTATAAATATTATACTCCTTATTCGAGACTGGTTATGTTAGAACTACAGCTTATGTCAACAAACTTTTGAATTGATCGAAACAGTGTTGGCAATTATTTGTCCATACAAACTTGATATCCTTCCATAACAACTTTGTCAACAGAGAAACAACCATGGAAAATTCTTTGATGAACCTCCTATAGTACCCTGCTAAGCCGAGAAAACTCTTTATCTCTATCACATTCTGAGGAGGTTTCCTATTAAAGATTGCCTCAACCTTGCCTAGATCCACTCTAATCTCATCAATTGTTACCACACGTCTGAGGAAAGGAACCTCATCTAGCCAAAACTCACACTTGGAGAGCTTGACATAAAACTTATGTTCCATGGGGGTCTGTAACACTATCCTCAAATTCTTATTGTACTCCTTCTTCTCATAGAATGCACCAAGATATCATCTATGAAAACTACCATAAACTGGTCTAGAAATGGCTTGAAGATTTGGTTCAACCAGAAAGGCATAACCAAAAACTCATAATGATCATATCTAGTTTTGAAATTTATCTTCACTATGTCATCTAATTTGATCCTCAATTAATGGTACTTCGATCTCAAATCAATCTTAGAGAATACTCTTACCCCTTCCAACCGATCGAATAAATCATCTATCTAAGGCAACAAATACTTGTTCTTAAATGGTCAACCTGTTCAACTGTTTGTAGTCTATATATAACTATATAGACCCATCCTTTTTCTTAATGAACAATACCGGTAAACCCTAAGAGATGCACTTAGTCTGATGAAGCCCTTAACTAACAGTTTCTGTAATTATGCCTTTAATTCTTTAATCTATGATGGAACCATTCTATATGGTGCTGCTGATATGGGAGTTGTTTTCGGAGTAAGCTCAATTGAGAACTCTATCTTCTTGACTGGAGGTAACCCTAGCAGATCGGATGGAAACACATTTGGGAACTCTTACACTTTTGGAATATCCTAATGATCTGGACTTCCTTTCTTGGTATCGGCCACATGAGCCAAGTATGCCTCACACCCATTCCTGATCATCTTCTAAGCCTGACTACGGTGAGGAATTTTCACCCTGAACAACCACTATCTCTCTCTTTAAAATTTTCATCTCCACCATTTTCTAAATGTAGTCCACCACTATACCCTCTTGAGAAAGCCAATCCATACCTAGGATAGCATCACACCCATGGAAGTGCAAATTAATCAAGTCTGCTGCAAAACTTTTTCCCTTGGACTATGATAGGACGGTTTCTTTACATTTGATTCACCATTGCATTTTGCCCTAAATGACTTGTAACCTATATCTTAGAATCTAGTCTCATGACTAAAATGTTAAGCTATATTGGTACAAAAACAAGAGTGTGTAGTGCCTAAATCTATTAAAGCAATCAAAATTGAGTGAAATGAAACTAAAAGTACCCATAACATCTTTTGAAGCACTCAGATTCTCTTTGGTCTTCATAATGTAGGCCTTAATTGGTGCTCTACTAAATCCTAGCTTTTTCTGTCTTTGAAATGGCCTATCTAGATCCACCCTTACCAAATTTGGCATGTGTATACCCCTTGGCCTGAGTTGACATTGAACTCTGAGTGGGAGCCTTAGTAGTCTATAAAAGGTAGTCTCTCCTTTAGTGGTCTCAAGACTTACACCTATAGCAAGCTCCTGAGGGTCCCCAACACTCCTCTTTATGGCCCCTACCATATGATACACAGTCTGGTGCTGCCTCTCTTCGTGTTTGGATTTGATTGCTGGAAATTGTGGAGATGACTCTAGATGAAGGTGTTTTCCTGGTAGACATTGGCTGAATCTAACTCTGACCCTATCCTCTAGACTGGAAGTGCTTGAAACTAGTGCAAGCCTTATTGTTTGATGTTTGTGTAACATTGAAAGATAGTCCCCTAAAGTCTCTTATGGATGGCTCCTATGATCTTTTCTGCTTTATTCTCTTCTCTACACTAGTTGCATTAGATACGAATTTCAAATAAACCTTATGCTACAGTGAAGTTACATGGAACCTAATCTCATCTCTCAAACCTTTTTCAAATCAGAAGCATTTGTCTGCGTCATCCTTGATAATATTGGCTTATACCTGCTCAATTGAGTAAACTCCCTCTCGTATACTGTCGCAGTCATATTCCCCTATTGTAGGTTCAGAAACTCTCTTTTCTTCTTATTGATATACGCTCTCAATATATACTGATTCTTGAACTCTACTGCAAAGAATGCCTAAGTAAGTGGCTATGGAATCTAAGGATTATGAAAAACATACTACCACCAATCATAGGCATGCTCATAGAGAAGTGAAACAATATGCCTAGCCCTATGCTCCTTAGCATAATCAAGCTCTTTGAAGACACCCTCGATCTTTTCCTACCAAGTCTTTACAACTGCAGAGTCATCATCTTTCTTGCCTATGAAATCCCTAGCCCCATGTTTCCTCATTCTATCAATCTACATCCTAGGCCTTATTGGTGAAGGAAGAGGTGATGGTGGTGGCGGTGGTGGCATAACCTGTAATTCCCTTAAGTTAGGGCCTAGAAATAACATACAACAAGAGTGTATTAAGTGTATATAGGTGGTATATAAGTGGTTAAGGGTTTTGGGAACATGAAAATTGTTAAAAGGACTTAAAAAGTGAAATTTCCTAATGTTCCCACTTTTAAATGTAACATCACAATGGTGGATGTTGCAAATTTTGAATTCTAAAGCTGAGGAGCTTAATGGTTGTGACACAGATGGTCATGCCCGCAAAAGACCTGTAGTTTAAATTGGATAGTTTTGTGTTTTTGAGAGAAACTTATGATTTTGTAAATAAGAACCCTAGCCACAAGAACATTGAATCCCATAATTGATTCCTTTTCAATTCTCTGCAATCTTTGGTTAAAATAATACAAAATTCCAATCATAAATATGATTAAAACGGATTAGAATCAAGGATTCAACAACAACATCGAGGTCATAATTAAGAAGAAGGGAGAAATTGATTTTTGAACCAAAGCTAATATGAAATCTTTGAAATAGAGGTAAGGATCATGTTTTCATTATTCTTTTATAGGTTCATTTTCAGATTTCGATGGGGTATTATGTTAAAGAATAGATTATAGGATTCAGCTAGGATTTGGTTTGATTATGGCTTAATATAAGGTTTATACAAATTTAGACGATGATTTTGAATATATTATTATTTTAAGAACCGAGAAAGAAGGTGAAAAAATCCATTAGTGAGGATAGAGATGTTAAAGAGGTTAGATTAAGGCTCTAATAAAGGTTTGTATATATACACATCTAAATTCAATTAACTAATTGATTGTGCGATGAATTATGTAAATGGCATGTTTATTGGTATATAGGAATTGCTTAAAATATAGTATGTGATGTGTCAAACTTTGAATGCATAAGGAAGTATGACAATTAAGTATGAATCTATGTTATGATGTTGAAATAAGGTATTGAATCTAGTTTTTTTGTTTCATTATGATAATATGCTTGTTTATGGTATGATAATAATGAAATATGTTGAAAAGTGTTGATAAGAGTGGCTAACATTGGTTAGCCTTAGAGATTTGCATGTGGTATGCATAATGCCTTAAAATAGCATAGAAATTTGATATAGATTGATGATTCATGGCTGTGACATGCTACTTATGCCAATAAATAACCACACCGGAGAGGTTCATAGCTGAGTCATGGGAAGACAACCCATGAAAGAAGGCTTCATAGTCGTGAATGACCATTCACGCTTGTGAAAGTCTTGTAGCCAGAATTTTGTATTTTGATTTCTATGATGAAATTACATAGTATTGGTATGCACACACATCTTGCGTGATATAAAAAAATGGTATATAGTATGTTAACTTGAATAAGAATGTGGATATGCTTATTTTGCTTTAAATCGCAAGGTACTATATGGAAATCATGAATTGGACTATAGAATGTGATAATTAACCAAATTTCATTTAATTAATACCCATTCTCTATACAAGGACTAGCATAGGATAGATGACATGCCATTGATGGGATTATGGTATCATAGCATGTTTAGCACATGGATTTATTATTCAGGGATAAGGTGGGTTAAGCTCGAGTGAGAGCACCATTGATCCCATATGTATACAATTATTATATTTTACTCAATCAAGGTGACTTAATTTCGGATGAGAGCTCTTTTGACTATTGAGCATTATACATACATATATAGTTAGTGACCAGGGTGACTTAAGCTTGGGTAAAAGAGCTTATGTTTCACAACCTGCATTCGAGCATTATAGGTCTACAATTTTGGGCAATGTATTGTTAGAACTAGTGTTAAGGAAATAAAATTAGAAATAAGGAAATTAGATACAATAATATCTATGCATGAATAAGGAAAACCGGTAACCAGGTATATGAAATCAGAAAAAAGGGAATTTGGCATTAAATGATATGATTGTTATACAAAATTTATGATGTGAATTGTTTATGTGTTATATGTCATGAATATACTGTGCTATATGACATGAATGTATTGTAATGTAATAAATTATATATGTATAAGGTATATTGTTATATGATAGCATAGTTGAGCACACAGGTACACATACATTTTATTATATAAGCTATGATAATACATGAATGCATATCAGATTTTTTATACTTCTGTGTACCACTAAGCTTCCAGTAGTATAGTGTGTGGGTTTCCCTAGTTAAGTTGACAAGAAGAGGAGTCTAATCCTATCAGAGCACTCAGAATAGACCTGTGTCTTGGTCCAGATTTCATTTCATTTATTTTCATTATTATTTCTCATGACATTGGATAGAAACAATCATTTGTTTTATGTTTTCAATAAAGTCAGACATTTTTTTGAAGTTGATTAAATTACATTATTTTAAATAAGGCTTAATTTTGTAATAAGGGTTATTGTTGCCCAAACCGGTCTATTTGGATATTATGGATCTAGTATTCATACAGATACAATATTCTAATTTTATCATAAATATGGTTTTGATTTTGATCCAAACACAGGAAAAATATTTTATACAATATTTAACATATGGTTGTTCTAAAATGCACGATATATTGATGCAATGATTAGAATAGGAAAAAGTTTTTAATTTGGAATAGGTAAGGCATCTGATTATATGGCATCTACTCGTTATATCCTACTATATGGGTGGGATTTACATTTAATGGTATCAGAGTTTAGGTTTATGTGGTTGTAGACTTAAGTAGTTAATTGGGTTATTTTGTGTAACATACAGTGATTTAGGTCCCGATTGCGCATGATCGTAGAGAGGTGCACTGGTTCAATTAGAGTCTAAATTTGAACCCATAAAAAATGACTAATAATAAGAAAAAATAATTAATGGTATTATTATTTGGGAATTAAAAAGATTAGTGCTAGAACTGGAAAAAATAAAAAATTTTCTATGGACAAAATTAGTATTATTGGAATTGTTGGGAGGGAAAGTGTGAAGATGAGGGAATTGGTGGAAAATAAGGAATTTCTCAAAGTTTAAAAGTTAATCAAGATTAATTAAATTAACGAACCAATGAAAATTAGGATTAATTTTAATTAGTGGAGCCCACTCCTTAATTTTAGTATAAAAGTCAAAAAGATGACAAATTCTACATTCTTCCACCTAAAAAACACTAACTCATCTTCTTCCTCTCTTCACCTCTTTGTGTCATCCTCTCTCCCTCCAAAATCCAACATTTTTGCTTCAATTCAAACTTGAAAAAGAGAGAAAAAAAAATAAGTTTTGGGAGAGGAAAATTCAGAATTAAAGAGTTCTTACCATAAAGGGAGCTAAGGAGCAAGAAGGAAGGAAGAAAAAAGAAAAGAAATGGGAGGAACCTTGGGATAGATTCGGTCCACCTTAGAGAACCATTAAGGTGAGTTTATTATTCTTAAATTTAACCCTTTTCCTTCCATTTGAGACCCACAAGGATGATTGATATGATTAGGATTGGTAGATTGAGGTTATTTGGCAAGATTGGAACTAAAATTGAAATTTGTAACTAGTTGAAGAAAAGTGAAGTTAAACTTTTAATTAATGATAATTGATGTTAGTTAATTATTTTATGATTGGAAAACTAGAGAAAGATAACTCTAATGGAGGAATGAGGGGTTGCCTTGGTTAAGGTAATTTGGGAAAAATTGAAATTAACCTAGGAGCAACACAGTGTGATTAAAGTGTCGATTTGAAGAAAATAAATTGGGACCTATGATAAGGTTTTTAGGCAGCCATGACATATCAAGAAGGATGTTTAACTTTAGTACATTTTGGCTAAATTAAAATATAAAACATATTAGGAGCATTAGAATTTTATGTAGGCATGAAAAGTTTTGATAATAAATGATAGGAATGAGATATGGTATAGTTGTGTAGAAAAACCAAGTGAGCAAATGAGAGACCTTCAAGAGGGTGACAAAGGCAAGGAGAAAGAAAATTAGTGAGGGGAGGAAAAGAAGGAAAAAATGAAGCTCCAAGGCTGATTAGGTATGTGCCTCATTGATAAAAATCTTGCATGTTATTTAAATGTGTGAAATTATGTATTAATGTTTATATGAATGTGGTTTGACATGGAATGTGATTAGTTGTTGCTTTTAATGTTTTATAGGATAATGAGACCAAATGGTGTGAAATCATTAAGATATGTGAATATAATTGTGATCTAAAATCTTTGGCATAAAAATGAATGCATATGATGGATATAATTAGCAAATAGGTTTGTGCCATTGATGTCTCTGCTGTAGAAATTTTGGAGCAGTCATGACTATTTTGATCATAACTAATGTTCTGGTAATGATATTGAGGTGAATTCAGTTGGAAATGAAAGTGAATTCATAAGGCTAAAACTTTTATTCAAAACCTAAGTTCAAACTCTAATTGCAAATGGACTAAAAATTAGACACAAAATCCCGGACCTGTATGCATCGAAAAAATACTGGATAAAACCAATGGAACTCCCTTTAATAAAAAGGATATAACTGGGCTAAAAATGAGCTAAAAAATATTAGAAGACCATAAATTCAAATTCAAATTGTAAATGGGCTAAAAATGAGGCCTAAAAATCCGGGCTGAAATCTACCATGGACAAAATTTTGAGATATTGGGCTTTTGCATGTGACATGATGATTATATATAGTAATTAATATGAATTTTGACTTTAATTGTAATTATAAATTTTTAATAAATTATTTTTGTGAAGTTCTAATGTAATAACAATGGGAACAAATAACAAAAATAAATAAACATATATGTGAAAATTTGATATAGTTATCATTATTGAAAATATTGTTAATAAATACAAAAATAGTTAAGCCCTAGGATACCTAATCTAGAACTAGAATAGAGAATAGTTTGACATGCCAATCAGGGGAGTTAAGGAACTTGGTGCCAAATATAAAAGTCGGTAATGACAAATTTATAAATGCACTTAGCGTAAAATTATTAAGCCGATAATGACATTATTATAAAAGTCGGTAATGATACTATTATAAAAGTGCTCGGTGCAATATTATGAAAGTCTGTAATGACAATCCCGTTATTCCTATTAGTTTGTTTGGTTATAGGTGTTATAGGCACAAAAAAAAATGAAAAATGATAATAATATAAAACTATGTCATTGAATAATGTTGTGTTAAATCAAAATTGTTAAATATTATATGTTTGATGGCATTCATATGATTTTATATAATTCTTTTATTTTATGCCTTATTTGTAAAATTATTAAATGACATGTAAAAAAATATATGTATGTAAGATTTCTATCCTTGAAGCACCACTAATCTAGTAGCTTAGCACGGGTGGTTTCCTCTCATGCAGGTTCTAAAGAAAAGCCGTAGATAGGGTAATAGTCAGAAGAAGAAGGGTACCCAGATGAAAGTGGCTTAAAGCCTTGGACTATTTTGGTATATTTTGTCAAAAACTTTCCAAATTAAATTATAGTTTTATTTCATCTAGTATATATTAAGGATGTGTACCTTTAATGTAATGGACATAGTTTGAATGTAAAACAATATATTTTATAAATAAATAAAAATTTGAATATTAGTGCTTGTAATAATTTTATTTGGTGTCTGTAATATTTTTGAAAAAGAAAAGGGCAGATAGTACCTAGACCATTTCAGTCATGGGTTGCTGGCCGGACATTTTCTATTAGGCAGGGTCAGCAATTTAGACCCACAACATCATCTGCTAGTTCACCAACATCATTGTCCAAAAGACCAGCTCCTGTTATGTGTCAGCATTGTGGTAGATCTCATACAGGAAAGAACTAGTGGTTGACTAGGGCATGCTTGAGATGTGGAGCTACTGACCACATGAAGAGGGATTGTTCCATACTTAGTACATGCAATATGCCACCTGCACAGACTATGGCACCTATATAGAACCGTGGTAGAGGTTGAGCCCAATTTAGAAGTGGTCGTATAGAACAAATTCATGGGGTATCTAAGACATTTGATAAACTCGGAGGTAGTAGAGCTCCAGCTTGGGCATATGTGATGAGAGCTCGGGAGGACTAGGATGCGCCAGATGTCATAGTTGGTAAATTTTCTTTATTTGACTTTGATTTACATGAATTGATAGATCCTGGTTAAGCACAGTTGCACTTAAAAAAGGGAACATGATACCTGAGACCTTATAATCTGATATAGTTGTGACCAATCCGCCGGGACATAATGTGAAAGTGAATAAGATCTATAGAAACAATTCAATAATAATTCAGGGAAGAGAATTTCCAGTAGACTTACCTTTTCATGAATTCGATGCTATTTTGGGTATGAATTGGTTGACAAAGCATGGACCTATAGTTTACTATCGATCTAGAAAAGTTGTACTTAAAATTCTCAGGTAGGATGGCACTATCATTTAGAGTGAAGGTCAAACATGTTTGACCAGTGTTATTTCTGCATTAAAAGCTCAAAAATACATTAGGAAGGGATGTGAGGCATACTTGGCCTATGTGATAGATATTAGGAAGGGGAGCCTAGAACTCTAGGACATCCCCATAATGTGTGAGTTCTTAGATGTGTTTTCCGAAGACTTGCTAGGGGTTACCACCAGATAGGGAGATAGATTTTGCTATTGATGTGATTCTTGGTATAGCCCCAATATCAATTACTCCTTATAGAATGACACCTACAGAATTGAGAGAATTGAAGGTTCAATTGCAGGAATTGCTAGACTTTGTTCATAAGACCCAATGTGTCACCATGGGGTGCTCCGGTGTTGTTTTTGAAAAAGAAGGATGACATCCTTCAATTATGTATTGATTACTGACAATTGAACAAGGTGACAATTAAAAATAAATACCCACTACCTAGAATTGATGATTTGTTTGATCAATTGAAGGGAGCAGGTGTATTCTCTAAGATTGATCCCAGATCCGGGTATCATCAACTGAAAATCCAAGGATCATATGTACCCAAAACAGCCTTCAAGACTCAGTATGGCCACTATGAGTTCCTGGTTATACCTTTTGGCTTAACAAATGCACCAGCTGCCTTTATGGATATGATGAATAGGATTTTTAGACCTTACCTTGATCAATTTGTGGTAGTTTTTATAGATGATATCCTGGTGTATTCAAGAGACAAAGGATAACATGACAGACATCTCAGAATAATACTTCAAACTTTAAGGGAAAATCAATTCTATCCAAAACTGTCAAAATGTGAGTATTGGTTGGAAGAAGTAGGATCTTAAGGCATGTTGTGTCAATTAAAGGAATCTATGTAGATTCTATCAAATAAAAGCAATTTTAAGTTGGAAGCCGCCCTGCAATGTGATAAAAGTCTGGAGTTTCCTTGGATTAGCTAGCTACTATAGAAGGTTTGTGAAGGAATTTTCAAGCATAGCCGCACCAATTACGAAGCTACTAAAAAAATAAACTAAGTTTGAGTGGACAGATCGGTGCTAGGCAAGCTTTGAAAAATTAAAAGTCATGCTAACTGAACACCTATTTTGACCCAACCTACTCCAGGGAAAAATTTTGTGATATACAGTGATGCCTTTCATAATGGGCTAGGTTTTGTATTAATGCAATAGGGTAAAGTAGTTGCTTATGCATCTAGGCAATTGAAGACTTATGAGCTAAATTACCCTACTCATGATTTGGAGTTGGTAGCAATAGTGTTTGCTTTAAAAATATGGTGACATTATTTGTATGGTGAGCAGTGTTACATATATACATATCATAAGAGACTTAAATATTTGTCCACAAAAAAGGAGTTGAACTTAAGGCAAAGACGCTGGTTGGAGTTAATTATGGATTACAATTGTATTATTAATTATCAGTCAGGAAAAGCCAATGTAGTAGCTGATGCCTTAAGTAAAAAAACACTAGCAGGTATACCTTATAATTTCCTCATTATAATATAATATGTAGTAATTAATAATAAATTAATAGGAGATTCATATTTTATTTTGGCAAAGTTACGGGTTCAACCTACTTTAAAGCAACAAGTGAGAGAAATTCAGAGGCAAGATCAAAAATTGATGATAAATGCAGGGGCAGTTAAAAAGGGGGAGAGACCTGAATTTAAGATTGAAGATGATGGAAGTCTAAGTTAAAAGGGAAGATTGTGCGTGCCAAATGATAGCGGATTAAAGCAAATAATTCTAAAAGAGGCGCATAATACAACTTGAAGCAATAAAATGTATCAATACCTGAAGACTCATTATTGGTGACCAGGAATGAAAAAGGATATTGTGGAATACACTACAAGATGCTTGACATGCCAATAAGTAAAAGTAGAGCACCAGGTACCATCTAGATTGTTGCAACCTATTGCTATCCTAGAATGGAAGTGGGAACGGATTACGATGGATTTTGTAACTGGTTTTCCTTTGACACAAAAGAAGCATGATGTAGTATGGGTAATTGTTGACAGGCTTACCAACTCAGCTCACTTTCTACCAATTCGGATGGATTATTCATTAAGCTGGGTAGCAAAAATATATGTTAATGAGATAATTCGACTGCAAAAGGTGCCAATATCTATTATTTCTGATCAAGACCCATGATTAACATCAAAATTTTGGAAAATTCAACAACAAGCATTGGGGACTCGACTTAGTTTTAGTATAGCATTTCACCCACAAACAAATGGACAATCTGAACGGGTTATTCAATTGCTAGAAGATATGCTTAGAAGATGTGTAATTGATTTTGAGGGTAACCGGGATAGGTATTTACCATTGATGGAATTTGCATATAACAATAGCTATCAAACTAGTCTCGAAATGGTTCCATATGAAGTTTTATATGGAAGAACATATAGGACACCTTTATGTCGGACAAAACTTGGTGAAAAGAAGTTAAGGGACCCAGAATTGGTGCAGCATACAAAGGAAAAGGTGAAATTAATTCAAGATCAATTAAAAGCTACGATCGATATTGAATATGTTGTCGGAAACAAGGTATTTTTAAAAGTCTCACCTCGGAAGAAAGTACTTCATTTTGGTAAAAAAGGAAAACTGAGTCCTAGGTTTATTAGACCATACTTCATTACTTTCATTGATGATTATTCAAGATATGGGTATTTGTATTTGATGAGATACAAATAGGAAGTTTTTGAAAAGTTCAAAGATTTCATAAATGAAGTAAAGAAACAACTTGGCAAAAGCATTAAAGTACTTAGATCAAATCGAGGTGGGGAATACATAAACCAAGAGTTTCAAGGTTATCTAAGAGATAATGTGATTTTATCTCAATGGACTCTACCTTACACACCAGAACATAATGGTGTGGCTGAAAGGAGAAACCAAACCTTGTTAGACATGGTGAGGTCAATGATCAGCTTTGAAAAACTGCCTAGTCCTTTTTGTAACACTGTCTCACCCAAACCGCTCGTGCTTGGATGTGGGGGCCCTACTGCCTGTTTTCTTTACTTCTTTAAATCGCTATATATATATATATATATATATATATATATATATATATATTTGACTTAATAAATAATGTACATTTTATTTACATAAGATAGTATTTATAAATACTAATTTACTAATTAACAAACTTTGAAAACTAATTTACAACTTATAAGTATATATAATGCAGAAAACAAATTACAAGAGTTCAAAAGTTTGTGACCCACTATTTCGAGATCGGCTGCTTTAATTTGAATAGGATCATCGCCTGCTTTATCTACCACCTTTAGCTAGCTTTCTATAACTGCACAGAAAGAAATTCCCACGCTAAGCTCTAAGCTTAGTGGTGCATATAAATAAGGCAATATACTATATCATGGAACAAGCCTTAACATGTATCATTTTATGCATTAACATCTTTACATGCTATTCCTATTAACAAGTTCCTATTTCATACAAGTATAAATATCATGTTCACAATTACAATGTTACTTTTCATTTCTCTTTGATGGTAAGTTACTCTATTAATCTCTTTATTATTATATCTCAATCTCATATCATCATCATTTTTTTTTTCTTTTCTATTTTCTTACTTAGCTTTATTATCTTTCCCACATCACTCTAAATTTGGACTGACTAGATACGGGTTATGGATCAGGAGCGCTCCTAGAGCTATAGCCACCCTGTCCACTATTTGGCTCAATAGAGCTTCTCAAATCAATGGTGCTCTCCGAGCTTAAGCCACATTGATTGAGTATTATTTCATCATAGATGAATAACCGGACCAAGGGTGC
The DNA here is from genome assembly GCA_023653625.1 of Triadica sebifera. Classification (NCBI taxonomy): domain Eukaryota; kingdom Viridiplantae; phylum Streptophyta; class Magnoliopsida; order Malpighiales; family Euphorbiaceae; genus Triadica; species Triadica sebifera. The sequence continues at coordinate 39,874,424 of CM042896.1, forward strand.
TCTCTGAGCTTAAGCCACCTTGTCCTCAATTTATATGTGCTCATCAAAGCTTCTCAAGTCAATGGCGCTCTCCGAGCTTAAGCCACATTGACCGAGCATCTCAGATCAATGGTGCTCTCCGAGCTTAAGTCACATTGATCGAGGAATATCTCATATAGTACAGTATCGTTCGCCCCCTTAATGACATGTCATCTATCCTGTTTCTAATCCGCAGGTAGAGTAATGGGCATCTTCGTTTTTTTTCACATCAATCATATATCTTTATTTAATTTTTATTTTACATCAATTTCATCATCCTCATATTATACATAACATCATCTTCATTCTTAAATTTTGACACATCAATATTCTAATGTATCAACATCTCAATTTTCTTGTTTTGCAAACCTCTAATCATACTCATACATACTGGATAACATCTTTTCATTTGTTTAACTAGATACATCAATAGATAATCATATTTAAATTTTATTTGAAAACAAAGCATTCACAGTCGTGACTACCAATTCATGCCCACGAATTAGTTCATGCCCATAATCCAAAGCCATAAACGCTACTGGAATGAATCGTGCCAAAAGCATTCACAATCGTGAATACTCATTCGTGCCCGTGAATGAGTTCACGTTCGTGATTCCAAATCATGAACGCTTCTGGGATGAATAGTACCATTTCCACACCCAAGTCACAACCGTGATACTAATTAGTCACAACTGTGAACCATCAGGTTCACGCTCGTGACCCGATAGTCACGCCCATGACTTTCGGTAGGAAATCTACATATTCATATTTCATTCATTCTAATTACACCAAATCATATCAAAACACAATTCATGCATTTCTGGAGTCCTTTATTCAACATATCATGACTAATACATATAAATGCCTAAATCATAATTAAATTCTCTAACATGCATCACTTAATTCAAGAAATCACAAGAAAACTCATTCTTTATCTCTAACATATGGTTTCATGCCATAATCATTATTAATGCATTTCAATCATCAATCATCTTACTAAACTTGCATTATTTCAAACAAAGATAGGCTATTACCTTAAATTATGCACAAACCTTAATCTTTCTCTTTCACTCTTCTAGGTAGCTTTCTCTTTTCCTTTGCTCCTTAGTGTTTGTTCCTTGTCACTTGGAACTCCTACAACATCATAGATCATTATTATCATTTGATTTTCTCAAGACCCTAAACTCTATTATTCTCTTTCAAAACCCTAATTTCTCTCTCTTTCCATATGAGTTTTGGATGAGGTCAAAATTCAAACTTCTTTAAGAAAAGATGATGATGAAGAAGAATCACTTCTGACCATACTCTTTTCTTCACTTGATCAAAACTTTGGAGATTTTCTCTCTTCCCCAAACTTGATTTTCTTCCTCTTTCTTGCTCTTCCCAGCTTCCTTAAGAGTTATAACCCATGAAGATCATCTTGTCTTGATCTTTTCCCTTTCTTCTCTTCCTTTCTCTCTCTAAATTTCTGGTTTGGCTATGGAGGAAAGGAGGCTGGCATGATAGGCAGAAAACAGAGAAAGAAGAGAACAGAAAATAAGGAGAAGAAGAAAAGAAAGGAAAACATAAAACTCATCATGTGGGACCCACAATTTTTGACAAATTCTTGACATTAGGCTTAATAACATTTAATTCTTGTTCTTTCTCATGCTATGGCCGGTCAAACCAATTTAAAATGTCCTATCTCTTATGTTAATTAGCAAACAATCTCATTGATCCTCCAAATTTTTGGTAAATTGCAATTTGACCCCAAAACTTATCAAAATTTGCAATTTAATCATTTACCATAAATCAACTTCTTTAAACTTTATAATCACTTAGTTAGGTATATATCATTTAATTTGTTTATTACTTGATTAATTCTAATCAAAATCCGAATTTAAACTCCGAACGGTCAAATGCGTCAATTTCTCGACACGTGCGACTCGGTGTCATGCACTGGAGCCTTCTATTTATATATTAAATAGAGTCCCTTTTAAGTTAGTTGAGGTTACTCCATTTGAGTCCTTTTGGGGTCATGTAGTGGAGGCTTCTGTTCATATATTAAATAAAGTCCCTTTTAAGTCAGTTGAGGTTACTCCATATGAGATATGGAATAACAAGAGGCCTATTCTTTCTCACTTGAAATTATAGGATTATTCTGCTTATATGAAGCGGACGATGTTAGATAAGCTCGAAGCTAAGTCTGATAAGTGTCTATTTGTGGGATATCCAAAAGAGTCATTTTGATATCAATTCTATGACACTTTGGAACAAAAGGTATTTGTTTCAAAGCATGTTGTCTTCTTCGAGAAAGAGTTTCTTCTAAAAGAAGATAATGGGAGGAAGATTGAACTTGATGAAGTTCAAGATGCTCAAACAAATGCAGATCAGCTGATAGAACTTGAATTTATTACTCATATAGATGAAGTAACAACTACACCTTCTAAAACAGAAGAACTTTGTAGATCAAGTAGGATACACATTGTTCGTGAGAGAGATGGATTTCTCATAAGCAAACAGAATGACATATTGCTCACAGAGGATGATGAGCCTACTACCTACAAAGAAGTTCTGAATAGTTCAGAATCTGATAAATGGCTAAAAGCCATAAAGTTATAAATGGATTCCATGTATGAAAACCAAGTATGGATTTTGATTGACCCATCTGAAGGTATTAAACCCATTAGGTGTAAATGGGCCTTTATGAAAAAGACTGACATGAAAGGTAATGTAGTTACCTATAAGGCTATGCTGGTAGCTAAAGGATATCATCAAAGACAAGGTATTGACTATGATAACAAAACATTTCCAGTTCTTATGCTTAAATCCATCAGGATACTCCTAGTTATTGTTGCTCATTATAATTATGAGATTTGATAAATGGATGTGAAAACAACTTTCCTTAATGGAAATTTGACTGAGGATGTGTACATGACACAACATGAAAATTTCACATATGGCAAAAAGGTATGCAAATTGCAAAGATCCATTTATGGATTGATGTAAGCATTCAAGAGTTGGAACATCCAATTTAATGAAACAATCAAAAAGTTTAGTTTCTCAAAAAATGTGGATGAACCTTATGTTTACAAGATTGTTAGTGGGAGTGCAATTGTATTTCTAGTATTGTATGTAGATGACATACCTCTTATAGGAAACGATGTCTCAGTTCTTCAATCATTAAATTTGGATTTTTAAGAATTTCTCCATGAAAAACCTTGGAGAAACGACCTACAAACTAGGGATTAAGATCTATAAAGATAGATCTAAGAGGTTGTTTGGTCTTTCTCAGTCTATATACATATATAAGATGCTAAAGAAGTTTGGCATGGAATAGTCCAAGAGAGGATTGATTCTTATGACTCATGAGATAACCGTCTCAAAGTCTATGTGTCCAAAAACACAGGATGAATGGGAATGCATGAGAAGGATCCCATATGCTTCGTCTATTAGATCTATCATGTATGCTACGTTATGTACTAGACCCGATGTATCATATTCTCTTAGTGTCACAAGCAGATATTAGTCAAATCCCAGTGAGGGGCATTGTGTGGTTATTAAGAATATCCTTAAGTACTTGAGAAGAACTAAGGATTATTCTTGGTTTATGGAGAGGGTGAGCTTAAAGTAAGTGGTTATATGGATGCCAGCTTCCAAACTGATAAAGATGACTTCAAATCCTATTTAGGCTATATATTCACGTTAAATGTTGAAGTAGTCAATTGAAAGATTTCCAATAGGAGATAACTGCAGATTCGACAACTGAAACATAGTATATTGTAGCTTCTAAGGCAGCGAAGGAAGTAGTTTGGATAAGAAAGATTCATCATAGAATTGGAAGTGGTCCCTAGCATTGTTGATCTAATACTCATGTATTGAGATAACAATGGAGTCATTGCACAAGCAAAGGAACCAGGATCTCATCAAAGATCCAAACATGTACTCAGACGTTACCATTTGATTTGAGAAATCATTGGTAGACATGATGTAAAGATAGAGAGAGTTTCCACTGATCAGAATACAGTTGATCCTCTCACTAATCCACTTCTCCAAAAGAAACATGATAGTAATGTACTCACCTATGGTATAATATTTAAAGGTGATTAGTTTTAGTGCAAGTGGGAGATTGTTAAAGAAGTTCCCTAAAGGCAATCACCTTAGGTATTTGTTGTACTCATAGACTATTAATAAAAGGCATTTTCATTATATTTATGTTCATACATATATGAATTGATGTAGATCTTAAACCATTTAATGAAGTCCTTTGTATGTATCACAACATGAAGGAATTCATGATGAGATTTCTATCATGTGTAATTATATTTATACCCAAATCATCCCTAGTCATAGGATTAACAAGATAGAATATTGTTAATATAGATAGACTATCACATGTTATACTCCTTCACTAGGTCAAGCAGCTGATCTCATAAGCTGAAAGCATGAGATGTTTAGAGTTAACATGTGGATGCTTGCTACCTACTATGAGACAATCACATGGGTATATATTCAATGTTACTGATAGTCTCATCATAGCAATGGTGCAAGTATCCTTAGTCTTGAGATGCTCAAGGTTATCTTGGATACTAAATGCTATACTTTGACTCCATTCCTTGTTGCCTCTGAAGAGGTCGCTCATAGGGTGGTGATTGGGTATGACATGACTTATTCAAAGATGGATGAGTAGTTAATAAAGGATTCACCATTCCTGATAGAATGAGAGAATAACTATGGCCCCTTGTGGAGATCATTACTTAGAAATACTTGGCCGAGGTGGATATGTCTTGAAAAAGGCCTTCAAAGACATATCTGATTAGGGTAATGAGTCTCATAGACAAGAACTAATATCATTTGGACTAGATGTTACGTATTTAATCTAGTGGGAGCTGACACGCAAACCATGCTCTAAACCAAATCAGGTATAGTATGGTGAAAGGAAGAATTACACGGTAATTATCTATGGAAGGGTTAAAAGTCAAACCATTGACTTTTTGGTTAATTGGGTGGTCATGATGTGTTGCTAGATACCGCTCATGATATGTTAAATCAAAGGAAATTGATTATAAATTCATTATGGGTCAAAAGTATTTAACTCATAAAATCCTAATTGGATTAGGATTCCTTCCGAGACTTGAGTTGCAAATATGACTACAAAACCTATTAGGTCACACACATAAAGGCAATGAAAAAAATATAAAACAAGTTTTGGATTAGATCCAAATGAGAAAGAAAGCGAATTGGGTCTTTTCTAAATGTTATAAAACTAGGCCAAATCCAAATTGGATTAGGATTGTTGACTTGGTCAACATTGGGCCTTATACCTTTATGCCTTTTCCAAAATGGGCCCATTATGCCTTTTCCTTTTCCAACCCTAAAAGGGATTAGAAAATGTATAAATATTCCTTTTAAGGACTCAATTTCTTGGTTGTCCATTTAAGAAAAATAAGAGTTATTTTTCTCCTCCCCCTTTTCTATTTCATAAGACAATTTTCCATAGCTAGCACTTTGGACATTTGTCACCCCATCTCCTTAAAGGTTTTGTTCTTTTTCCTTCGCATGGATACTATTAGAGGCAATCCTAGCTTTGGATTGTTGTGATTTACTACAACCCAACAATGAAGGAAAATCTCACAACTTGGAAGATCAAGAGTTGCATACAAAGGTAATCAACCTCTCCCATTAGATGGTACGTTCCGATTTTAAATTACATAGGGCATTCCATGGGTTTTGGGTTCAATTAATTTTAAATTTTCATTGTTCCACATATGAGATGCATATTAAGAACCCAACAAAAACTTCTTTAATGCTACACTCATCATCATCATCATCATCATCATCATCATCATCATCATCAACAACATAATCAATATCATCACAAGAGTGAAAAGCAATAAGGACTTAACTCATCCATGAAGTAATCCTCTAAAGTCATGAAGCATATGTTGGACACCTCTTCTTCGTTGTCCTCATTTTCACTTGAGGAGCTATCATCATCCCATGTGGCTTTATGACCTTTGTTCCTATCTTCCTTGTAGGACTTTTTTGTGTGCTTATTAAGCTTTGGAAAATATTGTTTGATGGGTCTTTTCTTTCCACATTCATAACACTTTACCTCATTTTTTCCTTTTTGTGATGACTCATTTGAAGAGTGTTTTGAAACTCTTTGTGTGTAATTCAAGAGTTGCCAATCTTTTTCATGATCATTCTTTTTATTCTTCTCAAGAACATGGTGATATCCTCATTTTCATCTTCACTAATCTCTTCATCATTTTGAGTTACTTCTTAAGAGGTTGAGATTTCGAGTGCTAGAACTTTTTTCTTTTTAGGTTTTTCTTCAAGTTCTCTATATCTTTTGACAACCATCTCATGTGTTATAAGTTTTCCAATGAGCACATCAGAAGGCATGGTACTCATATCTTTATTGGCTTCTTCTATACTAGCAACTCTTGAACAATAGTCTCTAAGGATCTTGTTGTTAACTTCTTCCAAGTTCATATGCTCTCCAAGCTTCCTCATGGTATTGATGATGGCTAAAAGATAGTTCGTCGTGTCAGTGATGGACATGTTAGTTTTCATCTTGAAAAGTTTAAACTCTGAACTAAGAAGTTGGATCTTCTTAGATTTATTTGCTTGGTTCCCTCACGATAATTCTCTAATGTCTTCCACATGCAATGCATGATGAGATAGTTTTGAATTCTACCACACTCTTCAATTGATAGAGAGTTTGCTAAAATTGTCATTACTATTTTGTTTTTACCATTTTCTCTTTTTTGTGGCTTCATCCAATCATCTCTTAGAATGAGTTCTTCTTCATTATTCACTTCTTTCTTGATCTGTGATGTCCATTCTTTTTGTACATTATCCTAAACATCTCCATCCTAAACTTCTAATAGGCATAATTTGGGTCATCATAGTAAGGCTTGAGGTTTTGAAATCCTTTATTGGTCATTTCTTGATCTTTGCTAGTGTTGATTAGGCTTTGATGTTAGACTTAGCTCTAATTCCAATTTTTGCCTAGAAAATCACTAAGGGGGGGATGAATTGGTGGATAATTAAAATTTTCTCACAAAGATAATTAAATAATATATAAAAGAAATAAAGGAAGAGATATTAGATGCACAATTTATAGAGGCTTGAGTGTTAACAAACCCTAATCATCTCCCTAATTATAATTGGGTATTTTCACTATTTCACTCAATGAGATACATTGGAGTATTACTAGCTCACTCCAAACTAAGTGTTTCACTCTTAGATCATACCGAATCTGAATTTTCTTGTGTTTTAACTGGCTAACACAAAAATCAATTCCTTATGCTTATGGCTCATACAAGAACCTTAATAACAATTGAATAAAAAATTTGCTGGAAAATAGAATTGAAAGAGTATAGTTATTAAAAGAGAGTTTTTCTCCTTTCAATGGCCATTTAGTGAGGTATTTATAGAGTTTTTCTTACCAATTAGTTGTTACAAATAATAGCTAAAATTATTTCTAATGTTCTAAAATGTTTAAAATAACAAATTATCTTCCATAGATTCGCACTCGAGAGTTTTCTTCTTATGGTCACAAGTTTTAAATAATGTACATTCATGTGACATATGGTAGATTTTGGTTGGTTGCTTGTACAATGGTAATGTTGGCTTGAATCTTACGATCACTAAACTCTCTTCATGGTCATGAGATGCCTTTCATGATGAGATTCGCGGTCGCGTATGAGGTCACAAACCTCTTTAGAATGAATAGTATTTTGGCTATATTCAATTTGAGATCGTGGAATATGTGTTGCGGTTACAAAGTTTGATTGTTTAGAATCCCTCCAAAAATTCCAGCTCAACCATGGATACATGTTAGCGTATTATCATACAGCAGATCAACGGTAACTTGACTTTTGAATATTGCAATCATAGAATTTTCATTATAATCACAAAAATACTTCTCATGGTCAATCTCACAAGGCTAAATGACACTGCAAACTTCTCTATAATTTTTTTTCACATCTTGCGGTCACTATTCTGAAGTTGTAGTCATGAGTTCTTAGTATTTGTGTATTGTCACTGCAAAAAAAAGAACAGAATAGTGACAAAATTTAGTGATGGATTGATATCTGTAATATTTAGCTTCGGATCAGTGATGGATTGACAAGTGAAATTAAAAAATATTTGATTAAACTAGCGTCAAAATTAGCGAAAATTGACAAGGGCAATTTGTTACAAATCATGACCATAGCTAAATGTTGTAGCTAATATGGTAGAAAAACATGGCGTCAGAAATTGTGACGGGGTAGAGACGAATTTGCGAGAGCCAATTAGAGAGAGATATAAACCATTGCAAATTTGATAAATTAACAACGAAATTATATTTGTCGCAAAAGTTTTTATAGACACTACCGTTGCTAAATCATAAGGTCAATTTATCTCCATATTTAGTGACAGAAAAAACATTGTCGCTATATTTAGCAAAAGGAAAAAGTCATCGCTAAATTAGCGATAAAAACGTGCCATCGCTAAAGGTGAAGGATGGCATCCACCATCCCAACACATTAGCGATGGACGGGCTATCGCTATGAGTTAGCAATGGCATATGTCGTTGCTACTTTTGGGGACGATGTCATTGCTAAAAATGAAAGAAACGGTGTCGTTTCTTTCCCATGAAACGGCGTCAATTTTACTTGGTTTATTATAACCCTACAACCCAAACTTTGCCAAAATTTTTGTCTCAATTTTTTACCTAGCCAGCTTTGTCTCTCTCTCTTGTTTAGAGCACGCAGATCGAGTGGATGTTGTTGTCCCACTTGCTCCTTCGGCCACCGCTTTTGTGTCCAAATCCAGTCCTTTTCCCATCTCTTCTCCATGTGTCTTGCTCGTGCGCCACTTCTCTACTCTATGTGTCTCACTCTTGTCTCCCAGCTTCAGTCGTCTCCCAGCCCTAGTCACCTCCTAGCTCTAGTCATCTCCTGCTACGTCACTGCACCACTACTCCATTCTGTCGCACCTCTCTTCCAACCATTGAAGGTATTTACTATTATTTTTTTATTTATTTGCAGATTTTTTTATTATACTTCTTTGTATTTCTTTATTAATTTAATTTTAATATGTTGGAACATGTTATAAAACTTATTATTAATTAATTATATGAATAAGTTACATATTACATATTGCATAATTATACAAATAATATAAAGCTATAACATATTATAGAGAATTTAGGCAAAAAATTATATTGGTGGTAGTTATGCTTTTTGTTTTGTAATTGAAAAAAGAGTCATATTTTATGTTACTGATTTGATTTTTTTGAAAGATATGATAGTTTATATGAGACATGACCTTTGTTTATTTTATATGTGTTGTAGTAATATGTTTAAGTTACGCTAAGATAATGTAATTGCATTATTACTAAGTTTAATAAAATAGTTAAGTTTAATAAAATAGTTAAGATATAGTCAGGATAATTTTATTTTAGAATATTTTGTTGATTTAATTACTAAGTTTAGTAAAATAGCTAGCTAACTCGGCTAACTAATTAAGAAGCTCGACTGTAAAATTTTTTTCACTCCATAAAAATAATAGCCAGGTATATTTATTTAACTTAGATTGTGGAATAGGCTCTATTTTGGATTTATCAATACTAATTGAAATATGATAAACTTTTGTTTGGTTTTCATTCAAAAAAAAAAAGGATTACTATTTTATGAAAATGTAGGAATTTGATCAAGTAAATTAGGGAAAGAGATCTTAGATTTCTATCTTGTGCAATGCCCAATAACAATAATAAGAGACATTGCAAATGGTCCCATCTAGTTTGAATGAAATGGAAAAGCTAAAACAATGAATGGTCCCCTCTTCTTCTTATGTCTATGATTTTGTTCATCCCTATTGTAATCTTTTTTGTTTTTGCTATTTTATTTTATTTTTAAGAATCATTTCAATTGAAATTCAGAAAAAAAAACTTATAGTTAAAATTTATTAATATAATTTTATTCTCATTAAAATTTATTCTCATTGCTCACCTACATATTTTATGAAATTATGGTTTTATTATACAATACACCAACCATTATATTTAAATCACCTTTATATTATATTCTAACCTCCAATTTTTTGTAAAAAAATATATTAAAAAACTGACAGTAAGAAAGAAAACCTTCAGCAATCTTTACTTAATGTTTTGATATACTTGTATTCTTCAACCATTCTAAAATAATAAACGGATTTGCAGAGATTTAATAATGAGATGACATTTGGTATGATATTTCACAATTATTACAAATATATATTTAATTCTGATAAGTGATAAATGACAACATATATGGGATTTTAAATTGATTAGTTTACGGTCAATGCCAATTATATAAATTCTAATTAGGAGCTTAGAATGTTAAATAGTAGCTTCGTATGTGTTATGAGCTAATATGTACTTACATAATATTAGTACATTCATGAAATTATCGTTCACTTGAAAGAAGAGCTAAGTTGCTCTAAAGTTATATTAGTATAACTTGAAATCTTTATGAAAGTTAATAGCAATAGTTATAATAATAAGCAAATACCTAGTTTGATTTCATTACGATTTATTAATTACAATTTCAAACTTCAAATCAATTTTAATCTTTTCCTTGATTTAATAGAGGTAATAAAAAAAATGAGACCAGATCGTCAATGGATGTATAAATGGTTGAAAGATGGACTTTCAAACCCAGAGTTCATGACTGGTATAAGGCAATTCATAGAACATGCATGCAATCATCCGAAAATGATGGAAAATGATAGGATAAAGTATCCATGTTTTCATCGCAAGTGTCAAAATCACATGTTTCATCACGTGGATACAGTTTAGTTGCATTTGTATAAAAACGGTTTTGTACCGGATTATTATTATTGGACTTTGCATGGGTAACAAGCAGTTAGAAGTAACTTAAATAGCAATGTCAATTATATGGGTGAAAGTTCTGCTGCATTTGATTATGCAGAATCATCCATTTGGTACCATTCCATGGTTATGGATGCTGCTGGTTAAGCATTAAATGAAACTTACATGGAAGAAACACCGAATCCGAGTGCCTAAAAGTTTGATGATATGCTTAGGGTTGCAGATGAGGAAGTGTTACCCTGGATGTATAAGTAATTCTCAATTATCATTTGTTGCTCAATTGATTAACATGAAGTCAGAACACCATATATCTGAACATAATTTTGATGACATGGTTCGATTAATGAAAGGGATTACTCCTGAAGGAAGTCTGGTGCTTGAAAACTTCTATAGAACAAAGCAGTTAGTACAAGAAATGGGTCTTCCAGTTGAAAATATTCACTATTGTAAAAATGGATGCATGATATACTTGAGTGAAGACAATATTTTGACTAGTTATAAGTTTTGTGGTCATCCTCGATACAAAAGGCAATGTCATGGTAGCAAAATAATTACTCCTAAAAAAAGATGTATTGCTTTCCTCTCACTCCTAGATTGCAAAGATTGTTTGCATCTAATGCACAGCAACAAAAATTAGGTGGCATGCTAAGAATGAAATTGAAGATGGGATTATGATCCACCCATCTAATGATACCCATCTAGAATTCGCATCAGAGACTCAAAATGTTCGACTGGGTCATTCCACTGATGGTTTTCAACCATATGGACAATCTAGACAACAATATTCTTCTTGGCTAGTCATTGTGACTCCCTACAATTTGTCACCTTGGTTGTGTATGAAGGACGCTTACATGTTTTTAACTATATTGATTCTTGGGCCAACTAACCCTAAGGATAAGTTAGATGTTTACTTACAACCATTGATATCATAACTTAATCATTTATGGCTCGATAGTGTGTAAACTTATAATATTTTGATAAAACAAAAATTTCAAATGCATGTTTTTTATGTGGATAATTAGTGACTTTCCTGCATATGCGATATTGTGTGGGTGGAGTATTGATGGGAGGTTAGCTTGTCCTTATTGTATGAATCAGACTGATGTTTTTTCTCTTTCAGATAGTATAAAACAATTGTGGATTGACAACCACTGTAAATTCTTACTTAAAGACCATCCATTTCGACAGAACAAAACATCATTCATGAAGAATAAGATAATGACTAAAGAAGCACCCCATATTAGATCTAAAAGTGAAATATTATTTGAAATTGATCAGTTGCGTTTGAAGAAGGTAATAAAACATGATACTTAGAGAACTAAAGGCCCTATTTGCAAGCAATGTGGTTGGAGGAAGAGAAGTACCTTTTGGGATTTGCCTTATTAGAGTACCCTTCTCATTCAATATAACTCAGATGTAATGCAATTAAGAAATATGTATTTGACAATGTTTTTAACACTGTAATGAATGTTGATGGGAAAACAAAAGATACATACAAATCTTGAAAGGAGTTGAATCCATACTACCATTGGCCAGAATTGGAATGAAATTCTGTAAGGGAAAAATATCCTAAAGTTTGTTACATGCTAAATAATCAATCAAAATCAGTCGTGTCATATCTGCTAATTTAGGCCCCTAGTCGCACAAGTTGTTAAATCAACTTGATAGTTCAACCAGAGTCTAAATTTGGATTTTCACTGAAAAATAATTAAAATAATAGCAAATAATTATGGAAAATATTTTAAAAAGTATCTAAAATATTTAAAGATGTTATTTTACAATGGATGATCTAAATGCAAAATTTGGAATGTTTTGGGGTCCATTTGCAAATTACCAAAAATTGGGGGATGGAGTGAGATATTTATTATTTAAATACATGAATTGGATATTAAATGCATGAGTTGGCTGGCCACACCAAGTGGCAAACATTAAGACGCTAATTGATATAAATATCTAGATATTTATTAAGGAAATGAGACAACTATTAATGACTTTTGTCATTTTCCCCTTAATTGTTTCTTCTTCCTTCCTTATCTCTTTCTACCTAGAATTTCCTATTCTCCTAATTCAGCCCACATTTTCTCTAATCCCCCATAGCTAAGCTTAGTTCTAGAAAGATAAAGTGAGAAAGAAAGTGAGGAAAAAAGTAAGAAAGGCATGGAAAAGTAAGCTTTCATGCATAGAAAAGCTTAAGAAAGCTTAGGGGAGCAAAAAGAGAGAGATAAGCAAGAAAATAGGAGAGATAAACCTCTAAAATTTCAGCCATAGAAAGAGAAAACTTAAGGTAAAGTGTCTTTCATCTTTTCTTTAAGTTTCTCTAAAGGATGATGATATCTTAAGCTCATTTGGAGCTTGGTCTTGAAGAGAAATATTTTAGGGGTTAGAGATATATAATGAAATAAAGGTATTTGATGAGTTTTTTTGTACGTTTTAGGTACTAAAGAAGAGAAAAAAGATAAGGGAAAAGAGAAAAAGAAGTCAAGAGAAAGAAAGCAAAGTAAAATTTTAGGTAAATGCATAATTTAAGGAATAACCTATAATTTATTAAAGTTGCATATTTGAGTATTTTTCATGTAAATGATTTTTAATCAATAGTATTTTGTGATTTAATATAGGGGATGCATGTTTGCTAGACTTTGGATTAATTTTGGAAAAAATTTGAATGTGGTTAATGTGTATGTTCTTTGTTGGAAATTGTGGAGCAGTGAGTACATAAACTATTATAACTTAATTTGTATAATTCATATTTGTGTGCTTTTTGTTGGCTATGAAAGCTAAGACATATAGCTTTAACTTTTATTCAGGCCATAAACTCTAAATATGTTTGAATTTATCCAGAAAAATACATAAAATTCAGACCTATAATCTATCCAAAAAAGTTTGGGCAAAATTGTTAGTGATCAGTCAGTGTTTATTTGACCATATCTTTTTCTACATAACTCAAATTTTATTGATTCAAGTTGTATATTAAAACTAAGATTTAGGTTTAAATTCTTAAGAAGACTTTGTAATTTAATTCAGCTTATAATAGGCTCAAAATTAAGGTTCAATATAGAGAATTGGATCTGCTAGTAATAGGGAAGAATATCAATTGAGAAATTTGATGTGAAAAATAATATGGACCTTGTAATATTATACAAATAATATTTTTATTGAATAATTATGTGATTAACTGAGCTATTAAATGTATGAAAAGTGCAAAGTTAATAATTATGAATTTTAATGACGTTAAGTAAGCCCTAGAACACATAACTTAGAACTTGACTTAGGATAGTTTGGCATGCCAAACAGGGGAAAGTATGATTAATGCCAATAATGGCACGATTAATGAAATCGGTCATGACACTATTATTAAAGTCAGTAATGACACTATTATTAAAACCGATAATGACACTATTATTAAAGCCGGTAATGACAATATTATTAAAGTCGGTAATGACACTTGTATGTACAAATCATAATACCCAAGTGGCACTCTTAAGTGCCTGGATGGCAACTCCATTATCCAAGTAAGTGGTTCATAGGTGTTGTGGGTATAAAGAAATTATTGAAAGTAAAAGGAATCATGATTTGTGATATGGTTAATTATGATGGATTATATAATGATGATTGGATAAAGTAAAACTAGTATGAGATATAAGAATATAATTTGATGTTTATGCATGCTAGAATATAATAAGATAACAATTGTAAATAAATAATAAAATTGTATAAAAATAATATAATAATAATATGGTACGTAATATACATGGCAATGCATGTTGCATAAAATAGTTTATTACCTTATTTATATGCACCACTAAACCTAGAGCTTAGCGTGGGTGTTTCCTTCTGTGTACATTTAAAGAAGTAGCTAAAGTTTTTGATTCTAGCATGCATAAACAAAAACTTGCATCATTTTTCAGGTAAAGAAAAGTGATAGCTGATTTTGAGTAGCGTATAGAAGACATGGAGCACAGGTCACTGGCCGAGCCTCATCACTCTCTCTCTTTGCTTCCACACAAGAATGAAATATGTCATCTCTGTTTTGTATTTACGTGCTTGAATATGTATAGTCATTTTGGAATGAATTTAAAAATGTATAAATGAAAGCAACTTTTAAATACTTAAGTGTAAATTTTATGTTTTAATATATGCGATATATTATATTGTGATGAAAACCTCAGTGTTAACTTTGCAATGTCATTGAATAATATTACAGGATATGAGACTTGCAAGTCATTGAATGAAATTATAGGATATGAGACTTGCAAAGTCATTGAATGATATTACAGGATATAAAAAAATTTAATATCACTATTAACAGGATATTTTGTTTTTTCCAGTATGCTATGTGTGATTATTTGATACAGAGATAAGTTATACTTAAATGCATAAGATGTGGTGTTACATTTTTGGTATCAGAGCAGGGATAGGTTCCATGGGAACATGCATATGCATAAGAGCATGATAACATGTGCATAATATGTGTTGAACATTATGTAGTGACATAATTTCATTTATTTTAGGGCCATCATAAGACATGATTCACCTAGGAGAGAGGGGCCAACCGAAATGCATTCTCATGAGGCATCACCTCATTTACATAGAGATCAACTAGCACTAGGAGTTAGAGCTCCAACACATGCATCACAGTCATCTCATGCAGAAGTACCCCATGAAAACCTAGAACATGAAGTATATGGTCCTGAAATGTACAAGGAAAGACGTTATGACAAGCTGAGGAAACATGGTGCAACTGATTTCAATGTCACAACAGACCCAGCAGAAGCTGAGACATGGCTGAAAAGGACACAGAGGGTACCGAATATGATGAGATGTACCCCATATGAGAAATTTGATTATGCAGTATCCTTGCTTTAAGGCAATGCTTATGAATGGTGGGAGACAATCCCCGACAGTGATGCACAACCACCGATTTTGACATGGAATGATTTCCTCCAGGAATTTCATAACAATTACATGCCTGAGGCATATAAAGATGAGAAGAGAAAGGAATTCCTGAATTTAAAACAGGGGAACATGTCTGTTGTAGAGTATGAAGTATAGTTTAATAAACTTTCCCACTATGCCACCTTCATGGTCTCTACTGAAAGAGACAAATGCAAGAAGTTTGAGGAGGGCCTCAAATATGAGATCAGAAATAGAATCATGACTACTGATCTTGATAATTATGCCAGACTCAGAGCTGCTACAATCAGAGCTGAACGGTTAATGAAAGAAGCTGGGGAGCAACAAATTAAAAGGGCAGCACGTGAGTTCTTTGATGAGTCTAGCAGAAGGTCAGGAAAAAGAGGTAGATATATGTTTGCATAGTCTGGTAACAGAAGTGGGTACTCCAGTTCTAGAGGTCGAGGCATGACTTTCTCTCACTCAGGCAGAGGGCAGAGCCAATATGTTGAACAGAGGCCCACATGTAGTCATTGTGGTAGACAACATACGGATGAATGTAGAAGGCTCACAGGAGCGTGTTATTTCTGTGGATCGATGGAGAACATGTATAGAGACTGTCTAAATAGAGCCAAACTAGCAGAGACCGGTAGAGGTAGAGGAGTATCTCAGACTACAGTTGAGGCACTAAGGGTCTACCCTACTAGTGGGACACAGGGTAGAGGAAGAGGCAGGGGCAGGACTGGTACAATGGGCAGAGGAGTAACCAGATATGAAGGTCAGAGTTCTAGACCCCCTACTCAGGCCAGGGTGTTTGCTATGACTAGACAAGAAGCACTGGATGCTCCCGAAGTAGTTACCGGTAATATTTACATTTATGATATGTTAGCATATGCATTGATTGACCCAGGCTCCACTCATTCATTTATATCATTGCTTATGGCATCTAAACTACATCAAACACATGAGCCTTTGGGGATTGACATAAATGTTAGTACACTATTGGGAACAGTAGTAGTTGTGAATAATGTCTGTCGTGATTGCTTGATATGCATTGATGGAGTTGAGTTAATAGCTGATATGATTTTATTGCCAATATATGAATTTGATGTGATATTGGGAATGGATTGGTTAACTAGATATCATGCAATAATGAATTGCTTTACTAAGGAAGTAATTTTGGAATCACCAAACCAGCCAAGGGTAATATTTCTAGGTGAAAGAAAACTTGTTCCTACATGTCTAGTCTCAGCTGTAAAGGCATTTCGAATGATCAAAGGGGGATGTGAAGCATATTTGGCATATGTGACTGATACTAGAACCACTGATAGCTTGCTTGAAAATATACCAGTGGTAAGGGAATTTGCTGATGTATTCCCAGATGATCTACCTAGTTTACCACCAAATAAAGAGATAGAATTCACTATTGAACTAGTACTAGGAACAGCACCAATCTCAAGGTCACCATACATAATGGCCCTAGTTGAGGTGAAAGAACTAAAGGCCCAATTGCAGGAGTTACTTGACAAATGGTATATTAGACCTAGTGTAACACCATGTGGAGCTCCAGTATTATTTGTTAAAAAGAAAGATTGTGCATCGATTACAGAAACTGAATAAAATGACAGTGAAGAACAAATATTCGTTGCCCAGAATAGATGATTTGTTTGACTAGTTGCAAGGAGCCCAAATATTCTCCAAGATTGATTTGAAATCAGGCTATTACCAGCTGAAGGTAGCAGAAGCGGATGTTCCAAAGACTACCTTTCGAACCAGGTATGGACATTATGAATTTTTAGTAATGCCTTTTGGGTTGACTAATGCTCCAGCTACATTTATGGCTTTAATGAATAAGGTGGTTTAGCAATATATGGATAGGTTGGTGATAGTATTTATTGATGACATATTGGTATACTCAAAGAACAGGGGAGAACATGAACAACATTTAAAAATTGTGTTGCAAACTTTGAGGGAGAAACAATTATATGCCAAATTGAGTAAATGTGAATTCTGGTTAGATCATTTGGTGTTTCTTGGACATGTGGTGTCGTGTAAAGGCATAGAGGTTGACCCAAAGAAAATTGAGGCCATGGTAAATTGGGAACTCCTAAAAATATTTCAGAAATGCGTAGTTTTCTAGGTTTAGCCAGATACTATCGCAGATTTGTTGAGGGTTATCCTTAATTGCTAGCCCTTTGACTAAATTGTTAAGAAGGATTGTTCCTTTCAAGTGGACTCTAGAATGTTAGAAGATTTTCGATGAACTAAAACATAGGCTAACCTCAGCACCAGTGCTAGCTATTCCTACGGGTACAAGTGGATTTACAGTATACAGTGATGCTTCTCACCAAGGCTTGGGATGTTTATTAATCCAATATGGTAAGGTGATAGCTTATGCATCTAGACATTTGAGACCACATGAGATCTCATATCCAGTGCATGATTTAGAATTGGCTGCAGTTGTATTTGCATTGAAGATTTGGAGGCATTATATATATGGTGAGACATTCCAGATCTTCACAGACCATAAAATTTTGGGTTATTTGCTGACACAAAAAGAGTTAAATATAAGGCAAAGAAGATGGTTAGAGCTATTGAAAGATTATGACTGTATAATTGAGTATCATCCAGGGAAAGCCAATGTGGTAGCAGATGCATTGAGTAGGAAGGCCAGTAGCAGTGTAGCTCATTTACAAACATCCTCTTTTCCATATTTGATTCAATTATGATCCATGAATGTTGAATTAAATATGCATGATAGAGGATCACCGATTGGTACTCTTCAAGTCAGACCTATACTAAAGGATAGGATCAAAGAAGCACAAAGCAAAGATCCTGAATTATGTTTGAAAATGGATGTGGTAAGGCAGGGAAATAATACAGAGTTTGATTTGCAGAATGATACACTGATGTTAAAGTCATGCATATGTGTTCCAGACATTGAGAACTTGCGTCAGGAAATAATGGAAGAGGCACACAATGCACCTTATGCAATGCATCCAGAGATGACTAAGTTGTATCACAGTTTAAGGTCTCATTACTGGTGGCCAAGAATGAAGAAAGACATAGCAGAATATGTTTCCAAATGCTTGACATGTTAGCAGATTAAAATTGAACATCAGACACCAATTGGAAAAATTCATCCATTGCCAATATCAGAATGGAAATGGGAAAGAATAACGATAGATTTCGTTTATAGATTGCCAAGAACGCCATGAAAAAATGATGCAGTATGAGTAATGGTTGATAGATTAACTAAGTTAGCACATTTTCTACCTATCAGATGGGGGTGTACACTCGAGAGTTTGGCAAAATTATATGTGAATGAGATAGTCAGATTGCATGGCATTCCAGTGTCCATTGTGTCTGATAGAGATCCACAGTTTACTTCACATTTTTGGGTGAGATTATAAGATGCATTGGGAACAAAATTGAATTTCAGTACTATAAAATCCTTGACCATCCCCACATGCATTTCATTGAAAATAAGCATCTTGCATACAATTCAATTGAACAAATGCATTTCATACGTATTTTTGTAGGAACAAGTTTATGACACGCACTAGCTACGTGTCCTAGCATTTGGCACTTGTATCGAGTAGCACATGTGTACTTATAACCTAAATGAGGATTATGAAGAATTAGAAATGAATTGAATAAGTGACCAAATTAAAGTAAGCAAAATGATTAGATTAAGATTAGTAAACATTTTGCATCGTTAATTTAGTTAAACCGGGTCAAATGATTAAGCGGTATTATTGTGTAGATTAGTCAAATTATATATATATGTAAATAATAATAATAATATAGGTAAAATAAAATGAAAATGAAAAAAAAAAGAGAAATAGAAGAGAAGAGAAGAGAAATGAGATGAGAAAAAAATAAAAAGACAAAAACATAAATCTGCCTTTATCTTCATCTTCCCCATTTCTGCCTCCTCACTTCAGCCCCAACTTCTCCTTCATTTTCCTCCATTTCAGACTTCAAATCTTCCTTGTTTTACCTAGTTTTTTCATCAAATTGATCCCTTGCAAGTTTTCCCTTGGTAAGTAATCAATTCTTATTGCTTTAGGGTTGATTTGAGTTGCTTAGGTTCAATAATAGGCACTGCATCGCAACCCGATTTTGATGCACATAGAAATTTATTATGGAAAAGTGTAAAAGACAAAATTTTTTCCATTATGTCTTATATATATATATGTATATGTAAACGTTTTTGCATGATTTGGTTTATAGAATGAGATATACTCTTCGTACTAAAACTGGTCAGGGTGTGAACCCTAACCAAGTTAGCTACTGTGTTCTTTAATTTCGAATATGTTAAAGCCATTATTTGAAGTATCTCAAAACATAAAAGTTGTAGATATATGTGTTTTGTATCTTTATACAAAATCTCAGGTTCATAAGTCTTGTAAATTGTGATTTATGATGAATGGAATCATAATTGTTCCATGGTTTGAACTACCTACTGAGTGCCTTGGGCAGATCCAGTAACATGTTTGGCTAATTTGAGCTTGTTATAGCCAGATTCTGTAAATTATCAAAACATAAAACTTATATTTATATGTCTTAGATAAATTTGGGTACTAATTTCAGCTTCATTGGTTATGTATAGACTAAGTTATGGCCTTTGGAAGTCATACTGTTCTGGAAGCCAATTCTATTATGGACCAGTAAGCTGTTTGTTATATTTTGAAGACCATAGAGACATAATTGATAAAAGTTGTAAACATGAAAAATGTTCCATATGAATCCATATAATTTTCTGTAAATGTTAATTAAAATAGGACTTATATATTATAAGTTATGATGAACCCAAATGAGTACCTTGAAACTGCCTAAAGGCAGAAAACAGAACACAATTAGAAATTCCACAAAATATTTTACAATGATCCAATTGGTCTAAAATTTTAATATGTTATATAATTATATGTTATTTTTAATTAGGAACAAGAATCATATTAATTGGTCAAGTATAGAAAATTTTATAGGCTAAACAGTCCCATAAGGTCACACTGCCTCATAGGAAAAAATCTCAACTATTGACATGAACAATGCATATTAATTTGTTTAAGCCACATTAAGTCTCCCTAATATTGGAGACCCACAAGGAGCGGATAGACAATAAGTTAGGGGTCGTAATCAAAGGAGAACGGTGAGTCTAATTATCGATTGAATTCTTTAGTGCAAATGAATGTTGCTTGCTATGTGATTCATATGATTGTCATGATTGGTCCTTGATAATGTAATGATTGATAATTTGTGACATTGTGGTACATATAAATGGTATACTTGTGGTATATTTGAAGTATAAGTTTGACATATGTGATATATATACATGGTATATGTATAGTATATGCAAGGTATATGTGTGGCATATGAGGTATATATGTGGTATATGTATATTATATGTGATAAGATACAATGGTTGATGAATGCTTAAATACAAGTGCATATGCATATGGACTAAGAGGGCATTGTGACTAGTTAATCGATATTGTAAAGCAAAAGAAGAGGCTTATGGCCCAACAAATGTGAAAATGAAACAAATGATCAAGCTAGCTAGCAAATGCAAATGCAAATGCAAATGTTCACAAGGCAAATGTTCACATGGAAAACTGGGGCAATGTCTGTTTAACTTAGTCACAACAAAATGAAATAAGCAAAGCATTTGCATACATAAAGAGTAATGATTATATGTTTCAACTTTATTGATACATATATGATACTGATGAATGGAATGGAATATGTGGTATATATTGGAATTGTGATTTATTACTATGAGTTGTTTGGTACTTTAGAGCTCATTGGATGATTATTCTCACTGAGCCGCAACTCATCAATTTCCATCATTTTTCAGGTAAAGAAAAGTGATAGCTCATTTTGAGTAGTGTATAGAAGACATGGAGCACAGGTCATTGGCCAAGCCTCATCACTCTCTCTCCTTGCATTCCACACAAGCATAAAAGCATGTCATCTGTATTTTGGACTTATATGTTTGAATATGTATTATCACTCTAGATTAGTTTTGATATGTACAAATGGAAACAACCTGTAATCCTTCGGATGGGAAGTTTATGTTTTAATATATGAGATATATCGTGTTGTGGTTTTAATGTTGATTTGCAAAGTCACTGAATAATATTACAGGATATGAGACTTGCAAGTCATTGAATGAACATATAGGATGTGAGACTTGCAA
Organism: Triadica sebifera; assembly: GCA_023653625.1. NCBI lineage: Eukaryota > Viridiplantae > Streptophyta > Magnoliopsida > Malpighiales > Euphorbiaceae > Triadica > Triadica sebifera. The sequence continues at coordinate 39,896,380 of CM042896.1, forward strand.
AGTCATTAGTTGATTTTACAGGATATGATATAAAAAAAAAATTTACTACTACTGTTATCAGGGCATTTTCTCTTTTCAACATGTAGTATGTGATTATTTGATACAGAAATAGGTTATACTTAAATGCATATGATGTGGTGTTACATTTTTGGTATTAGAGCAGGGATAGGTTCCATGGGAACATGTATATGCATAAGAGCATGATAACATATGTGTCCTATGTGTTGAACATTATGTAGTGACATACTTTCATTTATTTTAGGGCCATCATAAGACATGATTCACCAAGGAGAGAGGGGCCGGATGAAATGCATTCTCATGACGCATCACCTCATTTACATAGAGATCAACCAGCACTAGGAGCTAGAGCTCCAGCACATGCATTACAATCTTCTCATGTAGAGGCACCCTATGAACATCTAGATCAGGAAGTGCATGGTCTTGAAATGTATAAGGAAAGACGTTATGACAAGTTGAGGAAACATGGTGCAACTGATTTCAATGGCACAACAGATCCAGTAGAAGCTGAGACATGGCTGAAAAGGACACAGAGGGTACTGAATATGATGAGATGTACCCCAGATGAGAAATTCGATTATGCAGTATCCTTACTGCAAGGAAATGCTTATGAATGGTGGGAGACAGTCCCCGACAGTAATGCACAACCACCGGTGTTGACATGGAATGATTTCCTCCTAGAATTTAAGAACAATTACATGCCTGAAGCATATAAAGATGAGAAGAGGAAGGAATTCCTGAATCTGAAACAGGGGAATATGTCTATTGCAGAGTATGAAGTACAGTTTAATAAACTTTTCCATTATGCCACCTTCATGGTCTCTACTAAAAGAGACAAATGCAGGAAGTTTGAGGAGGGCCTCAAATATGAGATCAGAAATAGAATCACGACTACTGATCTTGATAGTTATGCCAGACTCAGAGCTGCTGCAATCAGAGCTGAACGGTTAATGAAAGAAGCTGGGGAGCAACAAATTAAAAGGCCATCACGCGAGTTCTTTGGTGAGTCTAGTAGAAGGTCGGGAAAAAGAGGTAGATATGTGCCTGCACAGTCTGGTAATAGAAGTGGGTACTCTAGTTTTAGAGGTCGAGGCATGACTTTCTCTTACCCAGGCAGAGGGCAGAGCCAATATGTTGAACAGTGGCCCACATGTAGTCATTGTGGCAGACAACATACGGGCGAATGTAGAAGGCTCATAAGAGCATGTTATTTCTGTGGATCGATGGAGCACATGTATAGAGACTGTCCAAATAGAGCCAAACTAGCAGAGACCAGCAGAGGTAGAGGAGTATCTGAGACTACAGTTCAGGCTCCGAGGGTCTACCCTACTAGTGGAACACAGGGCAGAGGAAGAGGCAGGGGTAGGACTAGTACAATGGGCAGAGGAGTGACTAAATCTGAAGGTCAGAATTCTAAACCCCCTACTCTGGCCAGGGTGTTTGCTATGACTAGACAAGAGGTAGTGGATGCTCCCGAAGTAGTCACTAGTAATATTTATATTTCTTAAATATTAGCATATACATTGATTGACCCAGGCTCCACTCATTCATTTAGATAATTGTATATGGCATCTAAACTGCATCAAATGCATGAGCCTTTGGGGATTGACATAAATGTGAGTACACCATTGGGAACAGTGGTAGTTGTGAATAATGTCTGTCGTGATTGCCTGATATGCATTGACAGAGCTGAGTTAATAGCTGATCTGATTTTATTGCCAATATATGAATTTGATGTGATACTGGGAATGGACTGGTTAACTAGACATCATGCATTAGTGAATTGCTTTACTAAGGAAGTAATTTTGGAATCACCAAACCAGCCAAGGGTAGTATTTCTAGGTGAAAGAAAACTTGTGCCTACATGTCTAGTTTCAGCTGTAAAGGCATTTCGAATGATCAAAGGGGGATGTGAAGCATATTTGGCATATGTGACTGATACTAGAACCACTGATAGCTTGCTTGAAAATATACCAGTGGTAAGGGAATTTTCTGATGTATTCCCAGATGATCTACCTGGTTACCACCAGATAGAGAGATAGAATTCACTATTGAACTAGTACCAGGAACAACACCAATATCAAGGTCACGCTACAGAATGGCCCCAGTTGAGTTGAAAGAACTGAAGGCCCAATTGCAGGAGTTACTTGACAAAGGGTATATTAGACCTAGTGTATCACCATGGGGAGCTCTAGTATTAATTGTTAAAAAGAAAGATGGAACAATGCGATTGTGCATCGATTATAGGCAACTGAATAAAATGACGGTGAAGAACAAATATCCATTGCCTAGAATAGATTATTTATTTGACCAGTTGCAAGGAGCCCAAATATTATCCAAGATTGATATGAAATCAGGCTATTACCAGCTGAAGGTAGCAGAAGCGGATGTTCCAAAGACTGCCTTTCGAACCAGGTATGGACATTATGAATTTTTAGTAATGCCATTTGGGTTAACTAATGCTCCAGCTGCATTTATGGCATTGATGAATAAAGTGTTTCAACCATATCTGGATAGGTTTGTGATAGTATTTATTGATGACATATTGGTATACTCAAAGAACAAGGGAGAACATGAACAACATTTAAAAGTTGTGTTGCAAACTTTGAGGGAGAAACAATTATATGCCAAATTGAGTAAATGTGAATTCTGGTTGGATCATTTGGTATTTCTTGGACATGTGGTGTCGTGTAAGGGCATAGAGGTTGACCCAAAGAAAATTGAGGCCATGGTAAATTGGGAAGCTCCTAAAAATATTTCAGAAATGCGTAGTTTTCTGGGATTAGTGGGATACTACCACAGATTTGTTGATGGATTCTCCTTAATTGCTAGCCCTTTGACTAAATTGTTGAGAAAGAATGTGCCTTTCTAGTGGACTCCAGAATGTCAGAAGAGTTTCGATGAACTAAAACACAGGCTAACCTCAACACCAATGTTAACTATCCCTATAGGCACAGGTGGGTATACAGTATATAGTGATGCTTCTCACCAAGGCTTGGGATGTGTATTAATGCAACATGGTAAGGTGATAGCTTATGCATCTAGGCAACTGAGACCATATGAGATCTCATATCCAGTGCATGATTTAGAATTGGCTGCAGTTGTATTTGCATTGAAGATTTGGAGGCATTATCTATATGGTGAGACATTCCAGATCTTCACAGACCATAAAATTTTGGGTTATTTGCTGACACAAAAAGAGTTAAACATGAGGCAAAGACGATGGTTAGAGCTATTGAAAGATTATGACTGTATAATTGAGTATCATCCAGGGAAAGCCAATGTGGTAGCAGATGCATTGAGTAGGAAGGCCAGTAGCAGTGTAGCTCATTTACAAACATCCTCTTTTCCATATTTGATTCAATTATGATCCATGAATGTTGAATTAAATATGCATGATAGAGGATCACCGATTGCTACTCTTCAAGTCAGACCTATACTAAAGGATAGGATCAAAGAAGCACAAAGCAAAGATCCTGAATTATGTGAGAAAATGGATGTGGTAAGGCAGGGAAATAATACAGAGTTTGATTTGCAGAATGATACACTGATGTTAAAGTCACGCATATGTGTTCCAGACACTGAGAACTTGCGTCAGGAAATAATGGAAGAGGCACACAATGCACCGTATGCAATGCATCCAGGGATGACAAAGATATATCACAGTTTAAAGCCTCATTACTGGTGGGCAAGAATGAAGAAAGACATAGCTGAATATATTTCCAAATGCTTAACATGTCAGCAGATTAAGATAGAATACCAGGCACCAGTTGGTAAACTACATCCATTGCCATTGCCAGAATGGAAATGAGAAAGAATAACGATGGATTCTGTCTATGGATTGCCAAGAACTCCACTGAAAAATGATGCAGTATGGGTAATTATTGACAGATTAACCAAGTCAGCACATTTTCTACCTATCAGATGGGGTTGTACACTTGAAAGATTGGCCAAATTATATGTGAATGAGATAGTCAGATTGCATGGCATTCCAGTGTCCATTGTGTCTGATAGAGATCCACGGTTTACTTCACATTTTTGGGTGAGTTTACAGAATGCATTGGGAATAAATTTGAACTTTAGCACTGCATTCCACCCACAGACTGATGGACAATCAGAAAGGACTATACAGACATTGGAAGAAATGCTTAGGGCATGTTCTATGGAATTCAGAGGTGCTTGGGATGAATATATATCATTGGTTGAATTTGCTTACAATAACCAGTATCATAGCAGTATCTAGATGGCACCATATGAAACATTGTATGGCAGAAAGTGTCGAAGCCCTATCATATGGGATGAAGAAGGTGCACGTACATTAGAAGGGCCAGAGATAGTACAAGATACAGTGGATAAAATCAAAATTGTCAAGAATAAGCTAAAGGCAGCACAAGACAGACATAAAAGTTATGCTAATCAACATAGAAGGGAAATGGATTACGAGTTGAGTGAAAAGGTATTTCTTCATGTATCTCTATGGAAAGGGATAATCCGATTTGGCAAGAAGGGTAAATTGAGCCCAAGATACATAGGGCCTTATGAAATTCTTGATAAGGTTGGTCCACTGGCATACAGATTGGCATTACCACCAGAGATGGCTCAGATTCATAATGTGTTTCATGTGAGCATGCTTAGAAGATACAGGTCAGATTCTACACATGTACTTAAAGATCAAGCCATCGAAATTGCGGAGGACAGGAGTTATATAGAAGAACCAATGGAAATCATCGGATACAAGACTAAACAACTAAGAAACAGAGAAATACCTTTAGTTAAGGTATTATGGAGAAACCATTCACAAGAAGAGGCAACATGGGAAACGGAAGAGAATATGAAAAAGCAATATCCACACCTGTTTCCAGGTATTAAATTTCGAGGACGAAATTTTTAAAAGGAGGGGAGAATTGTAACATCCTTGACCATACCCACATGCATTTCATTGAACATAAGCATCTTGCATACAATTCAATTGAACAAATGCATTTCATACGTATTTTCGTAGGAACAAGTTTATGACACGGACTAGCTACGTGTCCTAGCATTTGGCATTTGTATCGAGTAGCACATGTGTACTTATAACCTATATGAGGATTATGAAGTATTAGAAATGAATTGAATAAGTGACCAAATTAAAGAAAGCAAAATGATTAGATAAAGATTAGTAAACATTTTGCATTGTTAATTTAGTTAAACCGGGCCAAATGATTAAGCGGTATTATTGTGTAAATTAGTCGAATTATATATGTAACACCCCCTCAACCCAGCAGCTCGTGCCCGGATGAGGGAGTGCTACCTCTGACTTCATCGTTTAAAATATCTTTATTAAATTTTGAACACCTGAAAATCATTCATTTTTTTTATTTACCATTTATTTACTTTGCAGCATAAAAGAAAAGTCATAACATCCAAGATAAAAATACATTTTCTTTAATAACATCTTCTTTACAAAGTGTACCGTTTATTTTACAAGTACTATAAAATAAAATTTAAAACATAAATACAACTGATGTGTGACCCACGGTGGTTGATATACGCTGCTTTACTAGGTCAGGTCACCGTTAGCTTTATCTACTACTGTCTACTTATTCTTTGCTATACCTGCGCGAGAGAAACTCCCACGCTTAGCTCTTGGCTTAGTGGTGCATATAAATAAGGCAATAAACTATTTTTAATGTCACATGCATTGTCATATAACAATTTATGATCAAATCATGCAAACATACATTTTATAATATTCTAGTATGCATAACATCAATTTATTGTATCTCATTTTGTTTAACATAATCAAATCATCATTCTCATGCAAATCATGGTATTTTAGCATGTATAGACATCAAATTATATTATATTATCTCATACTTATTTATTTTATTACCACCTTATTGTATAACACTAAATCTTCTTTTTATCCATGCCACAATTCATGATTCCATTTTTAATTTCAATAATTCTTTTATGTTCCATAACTTCCTTAATTATGTTTTTATTTATGCCCAGGACACCTATGAACCACTGAATAGGATAACGGAGTTACCATCCAGGCACTTAGGAGTGCCACCCGGGCAATATGATGTGCGCATATAAGTGCCAAATCCGGCATAGATAACCGTGCCAAACTCGGCGTAGATAATAATGCCATACCTGGCATAAATAATAGTGTCAAACCCGGCATAGATAACGTTGCCAAACCCGGCGTAGATAACATTGCCAAACCCGGCGTAGATAATCATGCTCATTTCGAATTCCCTAGTCATACACTTAACAAATTCTTGACAAAAAAATTCATTAGTAGACCCAAATATGATATCATCAACATAAATTTGAACAATTAGAGTATCATGCTTATGCTTTTTAATGAATAATGTAGTGTCAACATTCCCCTTTGTAAAATTATTTTCTAAGAGAAAATAACTTAGTCTTTCAAACCAAGCTTTTGGGGCTTGTTTCAAACCATAGAAAGTTTTTGAAAGTTTAAATACATGGTTGGGCAAATCATAGCTTTCAAAACCTGGTGGTTGTTGTAACACCC